>JACXSJ010001034.1:0-127527 GCA_014851325.1 Pentalonia nigronervosa | reverse complement strand
TCGCAGCGGATCTATGGTGCTGTTGATGTTGATGATGATGGTGATCGGCGGCGACTAAATAGAAATAACGATCTGAAAATAAAAAAAAAAAAAAAAAAAAAAAAACCATTTGAAAACGCGAGCGCGCGCGTCGGACGTCTGCGTGTATAGTTTTGCTCCGGTGTTGTCTACTGACCCGCGCGAAACCGTGTCAATAATCTCATCTCGACCGTCTTCTATTGTGCACGTATAATACGTACACGTAACGTGCGATATATTATACGCACGCCCTCCGACGGTCGGTTTCTTATAACGACGTCCGCGTGAATCACACCGCGGGCCGCCTCGATAGACGCGAAGGCCCCCCAATAATAACAACAATAATAATGATACGGACGTTTGTAAACATCGCTGCCGAAACGTAAACCGACATAATAATATGCGTTATTGGATGTTACGGTGCGAATCAGATCGAGTTTGCGTACGACCGAAAATCTAGACAAATACATGTAATTTTTATGACGCTCGACGGAGGGATGAATGCGTGCAAAATCGTACCAAAATTAAAAAAAAAAAAAAAAAAACAGTAAATAAAACGAGTTAAACGGATTATATTACGATAATAATAAATAATGCATTGTATTTGTATACAACGAAGGTGGGTTTTTTTCCTGGTAGCTTGTTGGCTTGCGATCTAAAAAAATCTACGCAAACATGTAGAAGGCGCCATAAAGAATATCTAATAGATATGACTGCGACGTATGATATTATGCGCGTGCAATGTCGTAATGATCTATTGATATAGAAATACTAATGCAATAGGTAGGTATGCATATTAAAGCCGGTACACAGATTTGAAATGTAATTCAGGATTATAACATTATATTATGTACAAATGTATACGTTGTAAATAATATAAAATATATTATTGAGTTTAAAACTAGCCGCATTGACGATGGCCATATTTGAAATAAGATCGAATTATGCGGTAACGCAGGCAACCCGCTTGCGTTAACTGCGCATGGAGATGTATACTTTTAGCGTTTATAATGTAATTTTACACTCGATGTCGTGTAGGTGGTTAAGTGAAAAAAATTTCCGCGTAATTGATCTTATACACAGGTCATAGCGACGGGAAAAAAAGAATTTATAATATAGACGTGAAGAATGTTTAAAAACTGAAAGTCTTATTGAAAAATTATTGTTGGTGATACATTTTTTTTAGTAATCTTATTTCTAATTTTGAAAAATCTCAGTGACTTGACTAATTTATTGTGAAACTATCAAATATGATCAAGTTATTAAAATATAAATTCAAATAGGTATAGTTATATTTCTAAAGAAAATTCATATCATGATTATATTTTTTGTTTTAATTTTAATAAATAAAAAACATAGTGGTAACGTAATACCATCAGACTGTCATTTAATCATTATAACTTATAAATAATAATTATTATTACCAGGTTTTCAATTTCTTTGTTTTTGTATAAGTTAAGTCATTGTTCAATCAAAAATACCATCAATATGAATTACGTATTATAGATAATGTTACGATATACATGTTAGATCCTACATGTATAGGTACTATAAATTAATTATAAATAGTTTTAATAATAAGAAAATGAAAAATGAATAGCGAATTGAAAATCAGATTTCGTCCAATAATGAGAACTCTGCAATTGATTTGAAAAAGCGGAGTCAAGGATTCAATCTTGTCGGTAAGAAAGAAGCTTTGATAAAAAGTTCAAGTCAGCGACTTGTCTATGGGGTTTAAACGAAGAGACAAAATATATGCTTGTTAAACAATATAACATAGATGCATATTGCATAATATATCTATATAATCCAGGGTATAAAGTGGGTGTAAAATGAAAACCAAAATTACAAATAGAATCATTAGTTTAGCTTTAGGCTACATGATCATCGTTGATCGAATAATTAGATGGTATACTCGTATTAGAACTGATTTTACATTTACGTACTTATTTTATTGTTAATTAATATACGCATCACACATGTCCACAAATTATAATGATTTATATATTTTTATTTTTCAAATTACTATTAATTCTTATTATCGAGCTGATTATTTATTATTTTATGATTTAAACATTTTAAATTTGAGATAAATACAGTCATTTTCAACACTATTTTTAACATTTGTTTAGTTTCATATATTTTTAAGCTATATAAGCATTTAAAGTTCAAACTCGAAATTATGTTAATAAGATGATAATTTCTTCACACAAGAAGCATTGCCAATTTGATAACATTTTTTGTACATAATATATTATGGTTAATATTTATTTTTTGTATAGGTTCATATAGTTTTATATTTTTTTTTTACTAAAAAAGGCATTCAAATATATTATGTATTATTTGGCTTAAATTTGTACAAATAACTTGTGATCTTATTATACAGTATATACGGAGTAATCCACCAAGCATGCTCATTGCTTATCAACATTTTATTCCTTCATAATTATTAATCATACTATGTGAATTACCAATTTTAATGATAAATCGAATAATTACAGTTTCTCCTAAAAACATAGTTATGGACTTAGATTTCACCAGCTTTCGCGTTTGCGGACGTCATTTTTAAGTTTCAATCTATAACCGCCGTCGTTGGCTCAACGAAACAACTGAAACGTTGGCTGTGATGACAGCAAAAACGTGACGTAACGAACGCAGAACTAACGAATCGCGGAAATTAGGATGGTGGTGACATTGAGTGTCTGGCCGTTGAACGGGTAGACCGATGTCCAACGAAAACAATCGTGGTTACCCGCTCGAAATATTATAGTTATGAACGTCGTGTATACAGGTGGTAAATTTCTAAAGGCACTAGAGTCTACGTGATCATTGAGGTGCCGCGAGTACATGTGAATTTAGGATTAGGATTTCCTCCAAAAAATGTATGTGTGTTCTTCACGTTATCTATATTGAAAAACTCAGCGAAATCATATAGGTAATGAGGGTGGATTGCGACGGCGTCCTCATCGAAAACGATAACGCCATATATCGTCGATACAGAATAATAATTGTACTATATATACGCGCAACTTCTGCATTCGTGTATTCTTCTTCACTTTCGCTCATGATTCGAAAAGTCTATCATTTTTCCTACTAAAAATTTGTTTCGGTAATATATATATATATATATATATATATATAATATACTTACATGGTTCTTCAAACGATTCATCTGATATTAAATAGAATATAATAGAATTATAATTTATTGGCCAAAAAAACAATTATAAATACATCACATATTGTACAATATTAATAAAATTATATAGATTTACAAATAGATTGGCCCAATTCACCACTGAGGTGAAATGTTAATATAATTTTATTTTTCATGTTTAGAATAATATAATACCACTTAAACATTAAATAAAATAATGGTGATTCAAATTTATTTAATGGTACTTAAAAATGTTTTATGTGGCTTCCCTTGGTCGGTCACACGAACAACGTCTAGTCGAAACTCAAATTCATTCCATGCATATCTGTTGTAGTTTACCCGCTATATTTTTAGCCCTTTAAATATGTCAGATGGACTAACAGGTGACCTGGGAAGCCAGATGAATTGCATCGGATTATTCATTTTGAACAACCCTGTATTAGATACATTAGGCATGTTTTTTAATTTGAATATTAGAATGTTTCCAGTAGATTAACGAGCATACAAGGGCAATGTGATATGAACAGGAACGATCGATTCCGATTAGATGATTGTACTAATACAGTAACTAGTAGGTGTATTATATTAATATATTTTATGTAGTGCGGAAAAAAGTGTTATGAAAAAAACTACTAGTCTCATATATTATTATAACTATTTATAGCCTCACTCGCGAGCAGCCACTTTACCGACCCCTCGAGCTATGTATAATACGAGTACAACGACTTTATAGTAGATATTATAGTGACGCTCTGTGTTATTAATGCGTTCTGATTAAAGTGTTTCGGTGTAAATTTTCATCTGTAGCGCGTGCACACTCGTAAAAATGTTAAGAAATTAATGTCGAAATAATTGTACACAAATATAATATATACGCGCATCAGTGCATCATTATAGTATATAAAACATTGCCTGTAGTCCGCGAATATAATAATAATTACTCTGTTCTAGGGTGTTTGCGTAAACGAGTTGTCCCACGCTTGGGGGTTATAAAAACGTCGTGAAGCTATTAAAAAAAAACCTATAAAATGGTTTTTCTTGGGCATCCGCTTGCATAAAATTCCGCGCTCACCGAACCTAATCCGATCGATTTTTTTCGAATAAAAATTGATCGGTTCTACACCTTATACAGTACCTCCTCTTGCTGCAGAGGTTACTCAGATTTAATAGTTTTTTTACAAATAAGATGTATAATATTCTTCGCAACTTAAGTTTTTTTTTTTTTTAGAATTAATTCTGTGTACACGTACATCGTTGACACAGTTTTTATTTATCGTCGTGGTCGCGAATAAAATAATATTATACATAATAATATAGGGCAGCACAAAAACGCATACGTGAGATTTTTTTTTTCATTTGTCACTATACTATATTAATATACAAACTACAAAGCGCATATTCGGCCAACGACGACGTTTGCCTACGCGCCGTACCCGTCTAATGCCTTCGCATTAAAGTGTATCATCTACCGTAGAATAAAAACCCGTCCCGAACCAGTTATACACGTTTCGTAATAACCTAATCGTTTATTATTTTATGGTATACATTGTTATATATGTATACGGTATACCTATACGGATTTAATTTTTTTCTTTCTACGCAAATCGTTTATTTATTATTATTATTATTATTATTATTATTATTATTATTATTTTTGTTCCTACAAACGTCCACCGATTGAAAATTGTTTTGAAGGTCCGTCTCACTGTCAGTCTCGCCTATATAATATATATTATATTATGATATAATTATGTACAATATGCTAACCGTTCATTTACGCCGTCAAACTATATTGACCGTGCATGTATTAAATCCACTTTTTCATCCGATCGATGGGTACTACGTTGACTTGACGAGTTATAAGCATATACGACTCAATTCCGAATAGTCGATTCATACACCTATAATATTATAATAATAGAATATATATAATATCGTGAATATTTCGAAACATCGAAAACGGATAAACGCCACCGTCTGTTTTAACAATAGGTGATACTAAGTGTCCGCAGCATCAATGACGAATTAAAAACGTACTTACTCGAGTATAATATAATAGATATTTATCAGCAGGTTGGTCGCAGATTTTTAATATTTATTTCAAAATAATTGATTAATTAACGCACGTTTAAGTCGTGCATAAAAGCGTTAAAACAAATAAATTGAAATTCTTACGAATAATAATATACATATTGATTATCTTACAATAGTCCACCATCTGCGAGCTTATAGCTGTTAATCTATATTATATTATAATTTGTAAACGAATGGCATCCAAACTCTATGTGTCTCAGCATAATGATATAATAATTTATATTAACTATTTTAAAATGGTTCAGCGTAAATGTATGAAAAAAAAACTGCCGATACTTGAATATTTTTGTAGGAGGTGGTAATACGGGTAAGTCTGACGTTCTGCATCCATATTTATGAATAAGCATATTACACGTTCTGCAACATAATAATATAACGGTATACTGCAGTATTGGTTAAATTCTGGGTGGGAGAAATAAAATAAAAAACTGTCACCGCCACTGCAAAATGCAACACGCAAGCGATTATGTGTCATCAACTCTGCCGCACGTCGATTGTCACACACAATTAGTAGAGACATATGCTGCTCTCGATCAATTTACGAGCACCGTGTTTTCACGTCTAATTACGGGTTGCGACCAGAATCTATCACGCTACTTGAAGTCTCTCTCGTCCACCCAATATATTATGATGCAGGTACAGGTGAGGTTAGGAAGTGTGTGTATAGGTTTAATGAATTAGGCATACAGAAATAAATTTTATCCACATTTGAACATATTAAGTACGTATACCACATTACAGTCTAAAAGGAGGCATTGTGACCTCTAAGGCCGTTATAATAATATGCAAGTCCCTCGTCATTGCTTAATTTGTATACTTTTATACATGTTTAAATACATTCACCAACCACCATCCTCAGGGACTGAAACTATACTCAAGATAGTCTGAGGACCGAACTGACCACTGCAGAGGATTCGACGACCGATCAAGCTGAAAATACATCTCTACGATAAAAAAATATTATGAATATGAAAAATGGAGTAAATAAGATATCATAAAAAAAAAAAAATTGAAAATTAAAGCGATTTTAAAATACTAGAAATGGATATAAAGGTAATAAAACTTAAATGGTAAAAGTATTATTGATTCAAATAAACAATTATATAAATATTTTATATAAGAAATGTGTCTCATAATGAGCTATTAATAATTTTACTATTGGCTAATTACTTTCTGTAGTTCTGAATGAATTTATTTTTAATTTATGTTTGCAATTACTTATTTAAATAAGAAAATGTTCATTCTCTAAAATTTAAAATCAATCAGTAAATATTGTGTGAGATTCCAGGTTACAATAACTGGATGAAATAGAAAGGCCGAGGAGGCATCCAGTGACACTACATTAAAAGTTTAAACAATATAAATATATAACATTTTTCTAAATTTCAAAATTTCAATAAAAAAATACAATAATTTATTATGGATCTAAATTTAGTGGTATAACTAAATTCAATAAATGGATAGTACTCATTATTCCTTTATACAATTAAGTTGTTTATGTATAAAAATAAAATAAATATCTCAGTAATTCGTTGATTCTGTTAAGACTCGGTAAAGGATACGATTTAGGTTACAGAGTCTGTGTATTCCAACGACTATAGTGTGACTGACTTCAATATTACTTTGCGTGCTGTGCTTATAAAACATAACATATAATTATCTACATCTTAAACAAAATATATAATAAATAATATTGATAACTAATTATGTTTTATTACAATATACCCATAGTTTATATTGATCTTGGTCTCAAGTATTTGCATCGATTTAAAGTGGTATTACTTTATTTCGGTGCGTTAACTAATCGAAATATCTATACACATACTGTATAATATAGCCAAGATAGGTATGTGAATTTCTTACTTCTAGTAGTTAGTACAGAATATAAACGATTTTGAAATAAGCAAAACTTTGTTAGTTATTCTTAAAGTATTACTTTAAATCAGATACAATGTGGAAAACACAAATAGTGTTTATTTATTTTTTAATTGAACAATTGAAACAACGCATATACTATTGTGAGTTTGTCGACAAATACAAACTATAATCAATTAAAATTGTTTGTTGCTCGGTACGAAGAATTTATGGAAGATTTTAAATTGTTCGTGTGCAATGTGCGCACTTTTAATGTGTATTAAATCCTCTACGGTCCCACGGATTAATAGGGTTTGCGTTCCAGTTTCTACTTGCAAAACATGTCTATTGTCCTAGTATGTGTCCGCACGGTTTTTGTTACAATCGATATTTGTCAATGACTTTCGTTACGATAGTCTCATTGTACATAATATACAGTATACCTACTGCAGTAGTTGATTTATACCGATGTTAACTTTTGAACGAATTGACACGATAATATAATATGTAGTGCAATTTATCGAGTGGTTTGGTCTGAGTGTATTATTATAATAATAATATTCGCACACAATAATAATAATGATAACAATAATACTACGATAGTGACCGCATACGATATATGCGTAAGCCTGCGGTCGGAGAAATTGTTTCTCGAATAAAAACGTCAAATCCCGATTATCTATGTACTTCTTATATTTTATGCATGTGCGTGCATATGCATTGTTGCAAATGCTAATTTGATTAAATTTCCATCGTCGCGGTGATGGGGACTACGATTTATACGGCGATTATCAACATATACGGGCGTCTATGTATACGGCTATAGTTTCAAAAGGTTGTAAAAACGACGTACGTGTAGCAATATTATGATGGAACTGCTATTATACTACTCCGTAATCTGCGACGTACGTAAGTTTGCGCACACGGGGAATGCAGATGATGAAGATTCACATACTTTATTTTCGAAATAGTCGTCGAACAAGACATATGATATTGTATACTACGCATAGTGTTTCGTGCGAATTAGCCCGAGGACGGCATTTATACGCATCAACCGCAGGAGAAACTCCGAAAGACGCCAAACTGAATCTCTGGTGTCAACTAATAATAAAATTCAGCGTATAATAATTTATAAACAATTAAAATATATAATTATCACATCATTTTAGAATAATATGTAGTCGACTTCTAGATCGTGTGTATATTACCTACGTGTTATCCACGGAATAGAAAACAATACCGTAATAATATTACACAAGACAATCGATTCTGCAAGATATCAATCGCGTGTATTATACGTACGCGAATTTTTCAGTATAAAAACATGGAAACCTGCCGCACCGATTACGATTACGTAGGCACAGAAAAATATCACGCATATATACATATATATATTTCGTTCTCGCACACCAGCGGAAAACAATATTATGTATATACATATACAAATAAAAAGAGAATTTCGTTTGTAACGAAGGCGTATGACCTTATACGCGCGTCGTCGTCGTCGTCGTTGCCGTCTGCGCGTGCAACGATTTTCGCTCGAATATTATCCGTGTCGGATCTCCGCGCGTAATCTCCGTTCGGGGATCGCGCTCGGAAAACCCGTAGAAATCTCCGCTGCCGAGTGTTTGCGCTGGCTGCACAATACGATAGTATACAATATAAGATGTACCTGCACATTATACGTGCACATACGCCTGCAGTGATGCAGTCTCGGTCGATAAATACGACCTGAAGTCAAAAAGGATGTATATACATTTCGCGCGCGCGCGCGTGTGCGTGTATAGAAATTACTCGGACGAACGATCGTGTACGTATGGAAATGGCGACGGAATACCGATCTCCCTTGTTTGCAGCGTGAATGAGGTGATGTGCCGGCGGAGAAATGAGCCTGCAGGTGCGATTGCGACGGTGCGGGGCCGCGGTTGACGTGGACGCGGCGAATAGAGACGCGGACAGTCCGAACATTTACGTCTACGCAAATATATATATATATATATATATATATACCGTAAAGTGATCCGTTTCACGTAAGACATTCATTATTTCAATAACGATTATGGGCAACGTTTTTGAAAACAATTTTTGACAAATATTTTAAAGTCGTTAAAAATCAACATTTTTCGATGTAATCTTTAAAATAATTCACTGTTTTATGAGGACATGCATTTTTTAATGTCATATGCCAAAGAAGAATAGTACTCAGAGTAATTCATTCAGAGTTACAAGTATTTAAAGTTTTTTCGGGCGGAGTGAAGTAGTTAACAGAGACAGGTACCCCATAAAATGCTGGCCCACTACTCGGCTCATCTAAACCTATAACTAATAAACTATGAAATTTGATTTCTTCAATTGGCATACCCACTAAGAAAAATATTAGAATTTCCTGAAATTAAGAGTGTCTACAATTGTACTATGCTAAATGTGTCCACTCCGTACACACAAACATGTGGTATATACGCTGTGTATCCGCGATGCATGCATAATATACCTATATGCATGTATGTGTTACGAGAAGGAAACTAAGAATAATAAAAAAAAAAAAAATTGCCGGTCTGAACAATACTCCCACGCCTGCTAACCGTTATTATGTCGGTGCGCGTACGTCAACGTCAGCCGATTGTGTCCGTCGTCTCCCGGCCGCGGCGGAAGATCATATCGCCGCAGGTTGCTGTGCGGCGGCACGCTGCACGGGGGGGGGGGGGGGGTACCTATGCCGCGGAGACGAATGCGCGACAAAACCGGTCGACCGAATCGGTAGAACACGTCAATTTACATATTGGCCGGGACCCCGCGACTCGCGACCGGCCCATAAAATACGCGCTCATCTCTCCCAGGCTTTCACCGCCGCCACATCGGTCGCCGCTCGGCTACCGGCTATTCCGACGGGTGTATACCGCGCGGGCGGTAAGTGGAATACCTGGTATATATTATTAGGTACACAGGTGTATACGCACGCAATACGCAGCGCGTCCGCGGCCCCGGAGACGACCGCGTGGCGAACGATCTGCACGTCGCGATCACAATAATATACATCGAAATGTTTTCAAAGCTGCACAGGTCCCGCGCGGTGGGTACTGCCTATACTTGCACGCCGTTGCACTGCGCTCTCCGCAGAAGGATAAAGCTCGAATGACTATTATTTTTCCCGACCGCGCACGCCGCAGTACGTTATGTCAAATATTATAATACGACGATCGATTTTCTCGACAAAATTATATGTTATCCATAATAGGCACACAATTGTAATTGTATAGACAGTAATTATTATTCCATAGCAAACAGTGAAAAATCGTTTTTGAAACCTTCACTCGCGCTTGTGTCACGTTATACCGCGCGCGGTATAATAGTAATAAGCCAATAACGCTATGTAACATTATACGTACCTATATATATATATATATATATATATATATACATATAGTTCGTTCGTTCTCCAATTATATTTGCGACCACGACTGAATTGATTGAATGTATAATACATTTAGTCATGCGGTGTTGTAACGTTATAATTCTGTGAAGTATTAAATGATAAATTATTGAAATACGGATAAATTGATTTACGACAATAATGGACATCAATGATGGTTATACGCGCGTTTACAATCGTAAATTCTTGATTATCCCATAAATCCCATAAAATATGGCAATCGACATTCAACAAATTGTTAAGAAATGTAACGATGATTACCTAACAAGTTTTTATTGTCGAACTGCGTAAAATGATGAAATTTGATAATATGTAAATAAAAAATAATAATACTACAGGGCAAAAAGAAAATTGAGGTCAAATAAATCAAATAATAATATATAGTTTACGTTAATTAATTAACTATCCAAAATAGGTGTGCATTCTTGTTTACAAATTATAACCACCGAAATAAAAATAATACGTTTTGATACGGTATAATATGAACTATGAGTCACAAATAAAATCACGATTACAATGATTAATTAGGTGTACACGTGGCTAAGTTACATAAAATAGTATATTGCCATGCAAATTTGTGGTTTGCCCAAAACCCATTCATTATTTATAAAAGTGTTTACCCAAACAGTCAAACTAATTTGCTATTAAGTGCTTTCTAAAAATGAATAAATGCGCTGCTACTATCTCTACATCGAAAGATTCAAAAACCGTCTATATGACCTTAATTCATTGTTTCGATAATTAAAAAAAAAGGTATTTTATTGTTTCTTTTGAAAATTGGATTCGGCAACTGGAGTCTGGAAGAGTCGTTGAATTCGACTCGTAATCATTCGCGCACATTATATAATAAGCTAGAAACACCGCACGCGAGCGCGATGGTGTCGGACGAGTATAATGCTATATTATTACATTATTCAACCTAATTGTTTTTTTTTTTTTTGTTTTTATATTCAATTTTTAGCACCATCACGAGAAATCTATATTGTCATATTATTGTGTTTTTAATTAAATTATTTGCTGTGACTTAAGAGATACTGGCAGGTGGCGGTTTTATTTATACATAATATAGGTATATAATACATTTATATATATATGGATACGTAAGTTTGTCTCCTTGAGGAATTCCAAGACAGCTACCGCTATGGTCTGACTAGGTTTTGTTCTACGATTTCGTTCGACTGCACGCGGTGTTCAGTGCTTTCAATTACGTCTTTATAGTTTCCATAAGTTCTGCAACAGTCGGCGGCTAAACGTGTACACGTTTCATTTCAGTTGTTTGACTCTAATGAACACGTTGTACGTCGGACATAGTTCAGGTTTTCTTTCATCCGCGGTATCTGCGAGTAAACGACCTGTACAATGTGACCTATCCGAAAACGATTTTACGCATCATGCCATCATGTCAGCGGGTTTTCGTGTTATTTTATAATATCGTTTATCTGTTAATTTCTATTTAT
The DNA here is from genome assembly GCA_014851325.1 of Pentalonia nigronervosa. NCBI lineage: Eukaryota > Metazoa > Arthropoda > Insecta > Hemiptera > Aphididae > Pentalonia > Pentalonia nigronervosa. The sequence continues at coordinate 115,517 of JACXSJ010001034.1, read as the reverse complement.
GTTAACATTCAACGCATTAATAAAAATATCATCCACCTGCCGTCATATCCGTATGTACTTAAATATATTGATTAACTGCGATGAGCGAACTCTGCAGGCATACATAATAATATAGGATATAAGAAAATCAAACACAATATTATTTTTGTCCGAGAAAAATTCTGTTTACTTTCTACAGAAGAATGTGATGCCCCTACAAATTCCGTCTATAAATCATTTACAATTCAAATGTACATCATATGATCGGTTTACAATATTGCTGTTAAAACAAACGCCATTCAAGTAATTTCTATTAAATACTCATTGCAAGACAAACAATATTACGCACAAATGTCAGTCGACCATATTCAAATGCCATTCGAATGAATTCCATTCAATTTAATTCTCCGCAGGAACTTTGATATTCAAATGCATTGAAACGATTACCATTTGAAATATTGTATTAATCTTATAGTGTATAGACGATTGTACTAGGCACTTATAATAGTCATCAATCGGATATTGTTTCTCGTAAATGTAAAGGTATTTCAAATGATTTTTATTTAGTAGTTTGACGGGTATTTAGTTTAATTTGTAAATGCTGCTTATCTGATACTTCAGAAAATAAACCGACTATTTAAGTCTCTTCATTTATATACAGATCTAGCGGGCATTTTATAGATATCATTATGTTTAATAACGGTTAATAGTTTAAAGAAATTTGATTAAATATATTATTATACATTTGAACATTTCCCAACCATTTTCTAAGAAAATTTATCATACTATGCATTTATATTATGAATTAATAATTACAACTTATAGTAAATAATATGCCAACATCATGAAGCTATTCATTTTTTACGTATTTTAAACATAATTTTTTTTTATTAAAGATGAAATATTTAACTTATAGATTAAACAATATCAAATATCAGAACACCTACTAAGAAATACCTCTATAAACATAATATGCTAATTTACTACAGTATTTAGAATATTATAGTATATTAGTAATTTTATTATTCTATAGGTACGCCTAATCATTTATCTATAATATATGCTTCGATTAAAACTCGAAGTTAAAGATATTTTACATAATTATTATACCTACCTGTTTAAATGTCTCCTAACACAACAAACCAGCTGATATATTTGTGATCTATGGTACACGCTCATCCTTTATGGTTCTTTTGCTAACAATTCCAATAAGTACTCATTTGCAGCGGTTCGTATTATATAATTGTATAAACCGTATAGGTAATAAACTGGAGAAATATCTAGGGCAGACGCAAGATTCGCACAGTTTTTACGGTACAGAAACAACCTTGACCGCAAACATTGTATTTTAATGCGTTGCATTGTTTTTTTTTTACTCGCATATATACTGTGGTAAACACGTTAACCCGTAAAGTAATTAGTTTTCTGTATATATGCGGAACGCATATTATTATTATTATGTGATGGTGGCGGTAGTGCGCGCGTGCGCGATCGGGTCAGTTATAGGACGTATAATATACGCTTTAATCGGATTCGGATACTAACAATAGCTATATAGTAAAAATAAGACTGTGGGAGACGAAATTGCGTTAAACAAATAGCAGTTCGGCGGACAGCGATTATAATCGTACGATAATAAAATATCGTTTGCACTGCACGCGTCCGGCCGAACTGCCGCAGCAATAATTTATAATATTGTATCGGATTATCGGTTATAATATTGTTATAATATATTGTCTATCGAATTGTTGGTTTTTAATTATCATACCGACGGCTACGGCGAACGTTTCCGCGTGAACGGTCACATGGCGTGTTATACTAGCTATATACGTATTATTATAAGACATAAATGCGGCGGCAGCGTCGACGGTACAATATTGCAGTAAAAGGAAATCGACTCCGATTTGAACACGGCGTCTACCACGGCGAGCACCCGCCTATCCGAGAGCAGCGATCCAACAATATAATAATATAAAATAATATCATAGCCGATGTGTACTTCGAATCGAAAACGTATATTATAATAAAATGCGCTTTAACGTGTCGGTCCGAACGGCGACCACTGCACGAGTTTCATTGCCGTTCATAATATACTTGCCTTACCTACCTAATAATAATAATCGGCGGCGGTGGCGTCGACAGACGACACGATCGTTTATATTATACGGACGGACGTATTTAACGGACCGACTGGTCATCGAAAAGCAAACATATAGCAGTTAGTTAGCTCGTCTGGAGGCCCGTCCAAAATCCGGTTGTTTTCGTCTTGTACGCATCCACACATATTATATTATATTATATAGGTAGGTACATCGTCGTTTGTTTTTACGATTCTCATAATATATATATATATATATATATATATATATATTATGCGGTCGAGAATATATTATTATTATCGCATATACTAATAATACAATATTAATATACGCGCTGCAGCCACACTGCCGCGGCCGACGAGATAATGAGTACGATAGAAAATTTTATGTTGGGTTTATATATTATTAATATGCATACGCATATCGACGATCGACTCTATCGGATCGAGATTCGCCCGAGACAGAAACCGCATAAATCCGATGAATATAATAGTGGGACGACCGGACGCCAACAACGACGATATTACACACGAACCCGCGTGCCAGAGTCTCTCTCACTCTCTCTCTTTCTCTGGAAATAAAATAGGCATTTAAAACGGTATATGCACAGTGTATTGTTACATAAAACGTAGGCAGGCCATCAATTGTTGTTGCGAGCGACTCAAATTGGACTTACCGACGTTATTTATCATCCACGGCCTCTTGGAACTCTTATATAGATCTTATCGCCCTGTCCTTATTCCCTCTCTGTCTTCCGATACGTATATCATGCGTGAATATAATACATAATAATATGCCGCCGCCCGCAAAATTGCGTCCTTATGTTTAGTGTCCACTTTGTACTATAATTTTATGACGATCCTAAAACTTCAAAGATGCACGTATGTTCGATAATAATTGTGAATTTCAAAACTAAATCTGAAATGTAAAACTTAGATTAAATGTTTAAACGAAGCATTATTTTGACAAAATGCGTTATAATCACGAATATTTTAAAATTATTTTATACTTGCAAATTCATAGAATTCATAGAAATACTTCATATTTTATACAAGGATACTCATAAGTTATTTTTCATGAAATTTAAAAATAATAATTTGGGTCAAGCTATTGATAATTTTTTACTAACTTTCCGCTATTATCGTTATTTGAATATTTAGATTTTAGAATAATTTTTAAGAGTAAATTTATTAGACGATTGGCAGGAACTTATTCACATAATTCTAAATTTCTGTCGTCAGTACTCAGCACTTTATACAAATTTATTCAGAAAAAATAAATTAATTAAGAAATTAAATTAGAATAAAAACTATTTTTCGAGTTAGAGGCTGATCTACACAATATCTACTTTATTCAGAATTGTTTTTTGTAGTGGTATAATGATTTATCTTTGAATTAAAATTATTACATGAATGATGTGCAAGTATCCTAACAGCTTACAACTTACTCCGAAGTCGTAGTCAGTCTGATATAAAATATTCAAAATTATAAATAACTTACTTATCTAACAATAATTTAAAATGTATCGCATTTTATTTGAAAACAATTCATAATATTGAGATCCGTGGTTAAAATTGTTCGTGTGCATTATAACATAGTTGATAATCGAGGAAAAAATACTTTGCAGAAAAGTAAAAACAAAGTTGGCCATAAAAAGGCCAATCGTATTGATTATTATAAGATATAATATTTATGGGCGGCGCATATCGTGTTCTGCGACAAACACAGTGTTAGGCAGTTTTGTGTTCAGTTCCATACCAACGCGATTTTCATCAACGCCGAAGGACGTGCGTCTAGCGCTGGATGCAATACTGATGTATCGAGAAATCCCTCGTCATTAAATAGAAATCCTACCAGGAAGAAACTGATTTTGCATTTTGCTAGACTTTTCTCGCAGAAAATTTTCGCAAAAAAATACGTTGAAATAATGTGACGCCCTGCTATCTAAATTCGTTCAATTTTATTTTATTTTTATTGTAAAAATTACCAATACTATCGCTTTAAAACCAAAACAATTTGTTATTTACCTGTTATCTACCTATATTATTATAATATGTTATGTTCAATAATAGAGTGTGTACTGAGAGGTGGAGTCGATCAGTGCTGGGTAAAGCCACACTTGTAACCTGAACTGGGCTATTATAAAACGATGATTTTATGAGACGGGTGTATTTCATTCCCGCAAGGCCAACATTAAATAATAATAATTGTTATTAGTTTTTAAATATCTAAATTCAATATAACGATATTTATTAACTTATCACCATGCATATTATGAAATCAATAAAACTTTTTTGTTATAAAACTAGCAATGTTTAATAATCATTTAGATTTAATTAGGCATTATATAGTTGCACCTAATTTTTCACTTTTAAAAACTATTGTATTAGCCTATGAAAACAATACAATATAAGTAGATTTATAAACGTAAATACATTTATACAAACGTTAGTGATATTATTATTTGTTTTATAGTATTTTAAACTTATTATTAATATATGGCCCTTTTATACAATACACCTATATAATATAAAAAATAGTTTTATTTTCTAAGTGCATTATAAAAGACCAGATGATACTACATTTAACATTAACCATTTAAAGCAGAAAAAAATACTCTTATGTTCCCCGGCATTGGACATAACGTGAGTCCACAATGATATTCATTCATTGTTCCATTTGCATTTACGATGTCAGAGTCGGTTTAAGACACCTGAATCCTGTCTACGAGATAAATCGTATTTTATACGGTAAAAAACGGGTTTATATTTTATACTTTCATCTCAGCATAGAACAATGATTCAGGGTGGAAGAACTAACGGATACGTCGTGGTTTTACAAACAAAAACATTATTGCATATCAATTGTACAAAGTTCACCATTTTACATTTATAATGATATTTAACATCATATGTATATTGACCATAAAATATTTAACAGAATATTCATAGCTGATTTTAAATATTAAGTAGTATTTTAGGTAGATATCTACCTTGTTTTAAAATCGACCTTACTATTGACTTCAGTATTGGACACAAAAGCAAATAACTGCAGTTAATCTTACTACCTATACTAATATACCGATACATCGTCATATTTCACAAATGCATAATATTTTATAAAAAAACAACTAAAATTATGTTATTTTCATTTCTATATATTAATTTACAATTTTTAAAATTTATAAAATAAAAACAAGGTATTAAATAGCATTAAAACAATTAAAAAACATAACTCAACCAAATATTTTAAACAAACAAAAACCGGTAATTTGTTTTTATCGAATAAAAGTTAAAAAAAAATTTGAATCTACCGTTTATTTATACTTTTCTTTCCAGAACTGCTTAATTAAATATTTTTACTATTTTGTTTAGTTTTAATCTGATCAAAACATGTTACCGGTATTTGTTTGTTCCCAGTATTTGGTTTAGTTTTGTTTTTAATTATTTTAACAGGTGCGGGTGGTTTAAGTTTTACGGCCTCTTTGGTGCTGATGTTTTTATTTGTTTTGTCGTCTTTAATAATACTATGATTATTATCAACAATGGAGGACTCCTGTCTTTGATTTTTATCCTCCACATCTGTGCATAAATCGATTGATTGAAACTCACAATATGATTTATAGTTGCAGTCTGTTGGTGTGATTGGATTTTGTTTACTAGAATTATCCACTGGACATCGTGTCTCGGATTGTGTAGGTTGAACTTTAGTTTCGGGTAGACATTTAACAGGCATTTCAGTGGTATTCACCGGAACGACAGTTTCTTGTAACGGTTTCTCGCATTCATTTTTGACCGGTAGTTTGTCAGACAACGGCTTTGAATTACTTACTTCACTGAGAAGGTTTGTATCAATTAAACTAGGTTGATTTGTGGCTGAACAATCGTTCGGTGATTTATTCTCACTCGGATATGTGTCAATAAGATGATCCAATTTCTCAATAATATAAAAAAGTTTACCACGTATTCTATTAATAGTTTCAGGTGGTCCGCAAAGGTTTGATGAACAAGAGTCCACCGTTTTACATTGTATTTTGTAGCAGCAAGATTTACCGTTTTTCGAATCATTACATTTATTTGATACTTTTTTGGGTTTACAACAAATATGACTAATGTTTGGTTCTAGACTTTCTGATGATTTTTCACAACGTTGCATTATATGTTGACATTCTTTCTGCATTTTGTCACATATTATAGTGTTCTTAGCCGATTGCCCTTCATTTACAAATGTCAATAACAAATTAAGGTGGTTATCGTTATCCTTATAAAAATCTAGTACATTTTTTAAGCATCCAAATATATCAAGTAATTATCTAATAAGTAAATGATACATACTAGTGAAATTCATTTCTTTGATTTTTTTTTTGTTGATGGGTTAATTTCTTTTAAATGTTGAGAATTTTTTTAATTGCTATTACTCATTATTATTAAAAAAAAAAAATGTATTATGTTTGTATTTATTAACTTAATATCATTTGTTGAATTATTTTTACATGTCAATGGTTACATAGAAACTACGTTGTTGATCTCTGTATTTTAGTGGACTGTATAGATTTTTATATATAAATATATTAAGATTTTACTATTTTTTATATTAAACGATTTTTTTACATTCAGCGGGGATTATTAGTGACACGCATATTTTTACGGTTAGATGCACACTAAAATCTATTTGAACTTGACCCGGTAGGTATCGAGGAAAAATATGATATTACAAAATGTATAGATTATGGATGATAATAATAATGCTATTGATATTATAGAATATAGATATTACATGCGTTAACACACTTATAAGGAACTTATAATATAATAAAAATAATATTAGATAATATTTTCAAAATGTATTTAAAAGTTTTAATAACTAATGGAGAAATATTTACCTGTGTACCGTTTGGTATATATAATGTTCAAGATATTGTTTTATGAAATAAAGAATGTAAAGGTTTACTAAAGGTTAATTTCTATAAAATGGTTAGAAGTATCTTCCTTAATAAACCTAGATTCCTATCTGACTTTGACATTGACAACCTAATACGTTGATCACTTAGACGATAGTGGTGGTAATCGAACATTTTTAAATTTGTTAAAAATGTCGAAAGATTTTTGAAAGAAAATATGCACACAGTTATGTTACCTACACATTTTCTATTTCAATACGATACGTCTTTACGATATAATTTAGATAAAATTATATTATAGTGTAAGCACGGTGTTTTGCATTGGTTGGCCAACTATTTTATTTACACAATCTGTAACGGTACGGTTCGTCGGTGGCGGCAACGGGTGACGTTTGGTCGTTTGACACTGATGTTCCGGTTCAGTTTGTCCGGAAGGAGTTTACAAACACGTGGCCTTGGACGGATTTTTTTCTCTCTCATTCACTCTGCCTATTATTATTTATTATCATTATTATTGCACTAATCAACCAGTGGGAAGGTCTTTTCACTTTCCGAATGTAGTAAACCGGCAAACAGAGCGGAACCCCTGTGGAAAACAACGACTCCGTCATTGTCAGCTGACATGCAAAACTACCACACATCCGATGAATATCACTAATACCGACATGTATATTTCATGCATCATAATTCATACAAAATTCAGTAGTTTCAACATTCTATTACTGTCTAGTAGAAATAAATAATAACTTCTTACGTATTTCTTAATGTATTAAATATCTATTACAATAATCCGTCCGTTTGGATTAGTATAATTATAAGCTTAAAAGAATCAACTTAACATAGAGATATGTTTTCTCATTCGTCTGGATTTAACAAATCAACGAAAACAAAATTATGAAATATTTAATGTATTTAATATTTAAATCTATAGGTACATTTCATATTTTCGAAAATTCTTAAAATTAGAACATAATCCTGATATTGTGTTGAAACAAAAATATAAAAATAAAAATATTGTATAACCACTATATATAACACTATAAGTTATAAGCTAGAACCATATATATATATATTTAATATATGGTGCACTTTGCTCAAAATCAAATTATCGTTATTTGTTTCTAAAGACTTACAGCATAAGTAAAAAGTCTATACATAATATATAATAGTAACGTTAAAAAAAAAAAATATTAAATAGTTTTAAAATGATTAAGTACCTATTTCTAAAGTCTTGTGGTACAAAAATAATTATAATAAACATGTATGATATAATGTATTGTTTCATCATCATGCAAGTGTGCCTATACTGCAGTTAATTCAGAAGAGGTTTAAAATTTACAACGAACAATGTTTCGTTTTATTTCAGCAATGGGCGTCATAAAGATAATTTTGTAAGTATATTATGCGGGCCTCGTGTGATGGTTAAAAAAATTCATTCAAAAAAGATGCCTACTAAGAGTGGGCACAATAATAAAAACGAGTATGTGACCTATAATAATATAGCCGTAACAACGTTGTAATAATTCAAGAGCAATGCAAAGTTTAGAATATTACGTTAAATATAATACGAATCCGAGTATTTTTTTTATCTGTATTTTGATCACTTTAGAGTTTTTAAGTAAGAAATGTGCTATATTTTAAATGATTAACTACAAAAAATGTTTACATTTTATATTTATTGATTTTTTTTTTCAAATGTGAATCACCCTTTTTTTTGAAAATTGTTAAGAAAATTACTTTTTTGAATATGTTGATGTATGTATCTAAATCGAAATTTGAATTAGTATTTATTGAGTTATTTAACTTTTTATACCTACTAAGAATAATAAATCCAATGGTCCAGGTTAGAGTGTTATATGGGGACGATGATAATTTTAAAGTTTTAGTAATTAATAATAATCTGTTAACATTATATTATTTATAAAAACAAAAAAATGCACGAATATAATAACTACTAGGTATATTAAAAATAGCATAATATATATATTATATTTTTATGGACCTTAGTACATACATTTTAATGACTCGAAAACTATTAATTCGAATTTTGATTTACATAAATCGACTTTTTCAAAAATACTATCTACTTATCAATTTACTGTAAAATAAGTTGGTTCTCATCTGAAAAAAAATAAGAAAACACTAGGTAAACATATCTTAAATGGTACAAAAAAATCTAAGAATTTAAAAATAATATCCTTATTCCTTAGTATACTTAAAAATTTGAAATCCAATAAATTTATTATTAGAAAAAAAATAAGGGCGAGCATGGTTAGTGGATTCATCTTTGTAATATTATAATCACAAAGAAGTGGCCCAAAATGCCAGAATGTTTTCATAAGAGATACCCCATCGGCCATCAAGTTACGACATTGAAATTATATATTATATTATTATAAGCATTTAGCTCAACTATATGTTATAATATAGGTACACATTAAGTAATTAGTAATCCTATATTATGCAATGCGATAATTCTGTCACAAAATCCCATCTCGGCCCTCGTTAAAATTGCCCATAATATACTACTACTATAATATTTAAGTATCTATATACACTTTATTCATATATTTTACTTATTGCGTGTAGACATATAGTGATTATTATAATTCGTGTTAATTACGTATTTATTATGTTTACCTATATAATCTATATATAACATTGATGTAGGCGATATACGTGATCACTACAAGTGTCTCCATTATACTTAGGTGTCCATTAATAATGCAAACTGTTGTTTTGTTGCTTTTTTTACAGAATATAATTTTCCAAATAAAAGCGCAAATCATATATTATGTCTGCAAAAAAAAAAAAAAAAAAAGAAGAGGAAGAAGAAATTAGTCGGGAACGACGTTTATGGAAATGAGTACTTTCCCGGCTATATAGAAAAAAAAAAAAAAAACGAAAAACCGGAAAATCGCGGAAAACAATGTTTATCGTTATTTATTATCACTTTCGCGTGACAACCCGAACGAAACATATCGCGGCACACTATATACACGGAGGGATCTGGTGCCGTGCGTGCGTATGCTGGCAGTTGATTATTGGCGGACATGTCAATTTCCGATGCCCCGCGAAGGCCGAACGATTTGTCAAAACGAGACAACCGGTTTGATGTCGTCGGTGCGGCGGGTGCGGGGCGGGGAAGGGCGACGCGGTCTGAAATAATTAACCGTTTCACAACGCTGTCGTCGTCGAAAATGCCGCCGCGGACCGACCGACCGACGACGACGACGACGACGACGACGACGATTGGCATACCGTAATAGATACAGTGGCATTATGCACAAGTGACAGATATATATATATATATATTATAATAATTAATTAGACAATTTGATCTGGCACAAGTATGTTAATTCGACGGTTTTGTTTCGGTTACGAAATCGATATGCGTGTATATAATATACGGCCGTATAGCCCTACACACTGTGTATGCATTATTTTGTTTCGGTTTTGAGAAGAAAAAAAAAAAAAAAAAAAGCGTTTCAAGGTCGTCGCCCGCGTGCAACGCTCGCACACTACGCCGTTTCGCTCTAGTAATTCGGTTGGGTCCCGCGCGCGCGTACGCTGTGGAAAGCGAAAGGTTAGGGAACACGATGTATTATATTTTAATGTATGATAATATCGTATACGCGAGCATAATAAACCGGCGGACTGTACAAATACGACGAGACGCGCCCGCTGTAAAATCGTGTATACCACTACTATATACATTTGGCGGTGATGCGCGAATAAATAATAATAACGTGCTCAGATATCAACCTTGGACGACGTTTTCCGGAGCTCTCGCGATTCAAGTGCACATCGCTACGACCATAATACACACACACACACACACACACACACACACATATATATATCGTTACGACCCGATGTCGCAATACAAGACCGCACGTAACGTTTTCCGCGCGTGTACGGATCGGCACACAGTCCGCCGACCAAAGGTGTACGACGTGATCGTATGCGCGTGCGCCCGTCTACGGTCTAAGGGAACGGACTTGTCATACGCGACGTTGCGCACTTGTCGCGGTTTCCAAACGCTTTTTTTACTCGGAAAACGATCGGTTTACGACGCCGGCCCGTAAACGTCGATTTATGAACGCGCGGCCGACCTTGTCCGGGCCACGGTTAGGCGCGCGCTGGCGATGATGATGATGAAGGCGAAAACGTTTGACTATTAAAAAAGAACAAATAATGACGCTATAAAAAAAAAAAAAATTTAAGACAGTAAATATTATACGTAATGTATATATATATATATATATATGTATATATCAATACGCTTTAAAGGCGAAATACGCTTACGCGTGTACGAGTGTGTGTGTAAACACCGAGCTCGTTTTGTCTTCGACCGGTCCAAATGATATTATATTGTATTTGTCCAAAACTCAACGCTCTCTATATATTATACACTCGATTCTATATATATATATACGACTATTCGTCGACGACTTTGACGACTTTGACGACGACGATGATGATGATGTGTGCCCTTGACTCTGACATGGCAATTATCGAAATATCGTGTTAACGCTAATGGATAGTACGAGTTTAGGTATTCTTTTTTTTATGCTCCGCAGTGTACACAACGCATGTGTGTGTGTGTGTGTGTGTGTGTGTGTGTGTGTTGTGTGCATCCAGTGGTAGGCACTTCTACGTCCTATCTCTTTTCAGACCATATAGCGTGGACGATTTCCTCCGAAAGCGTTTTTTTCGTTCTTCCATACAGTTACTCGTCTGACATTTTTCTAACGGCTATTATAATTATCGTCAATCTGATTGTTTCACACGGCGTTCGATCAACGGTCGTACGACCGATCTCGTACGCCGGTGATTAATTATTTGTAAACAAAAATCGAAATATCCGTATGTACGTGGAGTGCGGACGGAAGTTGACTTTCAGTAGACACCTGCTGCAGCAGGTATGCGCAATGTGAAAGTCGATCGTGAAAAAGTTACACGCATCTTTATAGATTTCGGAACGTTATTTTTATTAGACGATGTGTTCTGTAAACCGGTCTCAATATTTTTTAGATGCCTCTATCATGACTGACGTTCGCATAATTTGCAATTCGATTAATCACTGTAGTGCGTGATTTTAATTGAAGATAAATAACAATAATGAGACGGAGAATTGGACGATCCTTTCTTTAAATAGCGAATAAAATAAACAATAAATAGAATAAAGCAATTTTATAACAATGATGCGAGTCAGTTGCGGGGCCGGATTGGACGAATTCGGACCATCTAGTTTTCCACACTTTACCGGCCCACAGAGTAATCGTTTTATCGCAAAATACTCAATATTTGGAAAATATTAATTTTTTTTGCCCAAAATTGTCGTGGCCCGCCAAGTTTTAATCGGTAACTCGCCGGGTCAATCCGGCTCTGCTTAGCTGTATAATGTTCTTTATACAATTTCAATAGTAATATTATGAATACAGACTTTAGAAATTAATAATATGCATATATTATGTTATCGACAATGTTAATATTAAATCATTTAAGTGCAATAAAATTTATGAATTATACATACTAGTAATAATGACAATGACTTTATTTTGATTAACGATATTTCTTAGCCATTTTAAATAATGTCCAATTGTCTCAGGCAATTATGAAATATTCATATACTTCATTACTACCTAGTCATTAGCGTGTATGTCTACTATGGCTGTGTTGATTTTCAATTTTTTTTTTTTCATAAACTGACAAATAGTTAGATCACTTTTAGCACTAATATACGATCAATATAAACATTTAGAACACTGCTCAACTTATTAAATTGTAACGGATTATCATTATTTCTTAAACGTCTAGTCTCTAAATTCTAATGAAATTGCCTAGTAATTTTTGACTTTATCTGAATTTACAAAATTACCGCTAACATGTATATTTATATATTTTTTGTTATGATTCACTTAACTTAGGAAGTTATCACCAAGTTCTTCTTTTAATCAACAAAAGTTTTTAAATGAAAATACGAAATGTTTTTTTTTTTTTTTGATTTGATGTGGTTTGATAAACAGCATTTGTTGTTGCGAAATAATCGTAAACTCGGAATTGTATAATACACCCCTACCTACCCACACAGTTTAGTAGTTGAATAAATTCAATTTTAATTAAAAATTATGTTAAGACTAAAAATGTATGAATGTATAACTGACTGAGTAAAACTAATTTGACAAATTATTATCTTGAATTATATTTAAAATGTCAATGTTATATAATTATTAGAATTATCGTAATTCATAATATATGACGTATAAGTAAGCGTATATAAAATTATATATATATATATTGTACCTATTAAAGTTGTAACTTAAAATGTATAAGATATATTATGTATATTATTGTAGGTGCGTTTGACGTTCGTTACTTTAATATCATTATTATATTTTATAATTGAATTATCTAACCATGGTAAAATGCATTAATATTAAACGAGTTCTGCGATTTTCAGTGGCCGGATTAATACGAATGAAATTATTTAAACATGCACAGGTGTTTATACAGTATAGTAATACTAATATACCCTAAGGTGTCTTACTGGGCACATTGTGTCTTAACACGAAAATTCGTCACGATTTTGTTGACTTAAATTCTTCGGTATACTTTAATAAGGATGCTCTTTAGTCTTTGCAAATATATTTGTTACTTTTTATCAATGCCATTCGATTGATTTAAATAAATTATGTTTAAGACACCTTCTACAAGTCTTCAAATATACATGTTATTAATACTATTTTTTTACAAGGTGAAAACTAGTTCAATTTCGTACTTCAGAAACGTAAATCAAATGTTGCACCATAAGACAGTATATAATATGTATAATAAAATATAAACTAATATTCTCGTTTAAAAAAATATTCTTTTTACCTTCTTTATTGGGTACCTCAAATAATAATACGCTACTACACAGAATTAGATAATTTTTTTTTTTTAACGTTTTGTTTAAACACATTTAATGGCAGGGCAATCAATAGCAATAACGAGTTAATTACGAGGTATTAGCACAACATAATTTTAATAACACTGTTTAAGTAGTATATACCAAATATGTGTTATTAAAAGTTGCTAGTGCCGCTAGAGGGTATATAAATTGGCCGTGTATTCTAAATGTAAATCGATTTTATGTACAACCTTATTTGGATTTTAATTTTTTCAAGCCTTATACACTAAAATATTACTCTAGTGATGTAGGTGTCTTTAAGTAATTTTATGTTTAAAAAACTGTGACACTTATAATGAAAGTAGCAGTAGTTTTAGTTCAATATTCATAATATATACATGAAATTACATTTTAACATTACTTAAATACATTTTGTAAAACACTTCCATAAGTCACTCTATATATCCATGCATACGTGCCATATTGTTATTTATTTTACTATTCTCTTAAAGGTTTAAAACAAGTGAATTACATTACGCCATAACAATAATTCATTCAATTATATTATGTACATAATACATATAAGAAATGTGGTTTATGCACATTTCAGTTTATCATTAGGTATTATATATGTTTTAATTATGTTAACTTAAGTTTTGAAAAATAATCGTTATAAAAAATCTATTAACTCGGTAGATACTTATATCTTTGCAAAATGAAAAATAGTTTGTTAATATCGAAATAATAAATTGTATATTAGTATATAACTAATATTATTACCGTATACCTATAGGTACTTATATACACCAAATATTACCTGTATGGCTACTTATGTCTAAATTCTAAATTTATCAGAGTTTAGGCACAAAGTTGTTTAAACACATGGTAATGGTAAATAAATATCATCGACAATAAAATGTATAACATATATAAATGTAATAATATTTTGATATTAATTACTTTAGTGTTTAGCGATCGTTAAATTTAAGTCCGAAACCACATTTTTATGATGACTAGCAATAAATAGCCAATTGGTGCGTTGACTATTTTTAAATCAATTTTGCGGTAAAATGAAAGTACTAATCTATACTATGACACTATATATATAATAATGTAGTCTTTCTATTTTAAAGATTCTATCGCATAATAATAATAATAATAATAATCATACTAATTAGAAGATAGTTAGGATCAGGAATTAGTTTACTAGATATTTAATTCGATTAATATAACCTAGGTACGCCTACCTACATAATATAATGTATAATTTTTAACTTAAATATGTATATTATATAAAATCTAACGAAAAGTATAAGTACCTACTGTTCATAATGGTATATTCAAAATGTAATTTTGTAATAAATTAGCTGTATTTACCAACTTCGACTGGGTTAAAATTAATCTATAATATATTTAATAATTAATATATATCTATTGTTTGTTTTCCGATTTGCTTCAGTCGAAATATATGATACACGCCCAACTACAGTGATTAATTTTATGATTTTCCAATTCTCAATTCAGAACACATTTTGTATGTACCTAGACAAAAAAACCGGAATCAGATTCTACTGATTAAAAGTTGATCTAATATCCTTGAAAATTTAGAATTGGTATTTGTCTTTATGTATTTGAATCAAAAATATATCTACAGTTAAAAAGGCTAACCATAAAATTTTCATATTGTCATTGTGTTTATAATTTTTTGATTTTAATAGATTTGATTTAATTTTTTATATATTTGTAATATTTTTTGTATCCCATATTTTTACTAATTATAATAGTAATATAATCTGTTATCAATGCCAACCATTTAAATAAACATAAAAAAAAAATTAATTTCTTTTAGCCAAAACTAAATTTATGCGTAAGCCACCCCAAAGAAACCTATAACGGTCCAAAAAAATTAAGCTAAACACTATCTGATTTTCAAGGAATCATTGATAACTTCTATTGAAAACGGTTTAGTAGTTTTTGAATCTATAGAGAACAAACAAAGAAATATTTATTTTTATATATTCAGATTATGTTTTAAAATAAATAAATAATATAATTTTTGAAGTTTTTAAATTGATTTAAATTTAAGTGTTAAAATATACATGCATCATTGGCAATGTGATTCACTACATAACGAAGTAACAAAAACAAGTATTCGTTATTAATCAAAACTGTAGTTATGTGTAAAAGCTTACTAAATTTATTAGTTAGAATTTATTATTTAAAATTACTATACGAGGCATTGGTGGTCGATTTAATTTAAATGTATTAAAATAGTGATATTTGATAAAATGTAAATTTTATTGACCACTTTATAATATTTAATACTAAATTGAACAAATTAAACTATAAGTCGTAAAAAATCAAACCAAGCCCACCCAACCCGTTTAGTATATCAATACATTTAAAAATGTCATACATTAAGATAAAACTATAGAGTATAAAAACACTATTCCATGTATTAAATATATATATAATATATGTATTAAATAGTATTGTTTTCGACAAAAACTGTAAATGGCAAATCATTTAAATAAACATCATATTACATTATCGTTAAGAAATAAAACCTTTTTTTTTTAAATTTAATAGGTTATACGCAATTAAAGTTATGTATTTTGTTCATGAATTATAATTTTTCACCATAAAAATATTTTATTATTGAATAAAGGCGTAGAATAATAAAACATTTTTGTAGTGTTAAACATAATACCAAATTGGTAATGACCAATGAATAATAATTTTGCTTTTAAGGCATTAACATTAAAAAGGTTACATAATTTACCTAATCATCTTTAGACTACCTATTTAATGCATATATTTATTATACCTTAAATATTAAAACATTTTAAAATCTCTATATTCAATTAGTGTTATCCAAAATATAAATATTTAAGACTTAACCATTCATTCATAGAACTAAACTGTGTACTATTTTTTGTAATAATTAATGATATTACTCTTGGATCACTTTCTCTCTCCTCTCTCTCTCTCTCTCTATTATCAGTATAAAACTAAGATACTGACGTTCGCATGCCGATGCTAATAATTCCCTTGTTTTTATAACAAATAATAAATGAAAATGTAACATTATTTCAAAAATTACATACATCACCTTATCAAATATGAACCCCTTTCCAAAATGCGTCTCCACGTATAATGCGTAGGTTGAAGGTAATATCTATAATAATTATTAACGAAAAAAATGTTCAAAAGTGCCATCCAGGGCGATCATATGCGATTTGGAGATCCAAAAATACGTTACCTATGTCTACGTGCAATGTTAATCAATGGCGAAACGACGCGACGTCCTCAAAACAAGTTCAATAATACATTTGTTATTATTTGTATTAGTATAAAAATTATTTTACTTAGTGCAACATTGCATTGCGCGTCCAACCCATGCATGGGTGCATTAACAGTGTTGTTGTGTCGTATCGCGGAAAACCAAACACTTTTTACGAAGTTTCGAGTTTTAATTTTAAAACAATAATAAAAAAAAAATAGCGTACGATCGTAATAATAAAAATCTTACGAAACGACGGAGGCTGCAGGACCAACACCGCGCGTATTTATGGGACAACGATTAATGTTTATAGCACCGGCGTATAAAAATGGAAGAAAGTAAAAATGTGTCATATCGCTAGCGTGGCGCGGATGCCATTGCCGCCGGATCGGTTGCTTTTGGAGGACGAGATCCGACGGCAACGACTTATCATTTACCGATGTGCGCTGCATTAACATTTTTATTGTTATTAATTTCGGAAGTCGACCTGAATACGTAAAAGCGGACCTATAAAACGTACGTAGACAATTATTTATTGCGCACGGCGTACGAAAATGGCATCGAAGGACTAGAGAACGGATAGACGTCATTCGGTCTGTCGCAAAAACGATTTAAATTTGATTTTATACATCATCCCGACTATAATTTTTGAAAATTGTATTGTTTTTGGACGCACTTGTTTTGCCTACTGGAAGCCGTGATGGATACATTTTGAAGCTTGCAATAATTTGTAATCGTAATATAAATTATAATACAATATCGTACTGTAAATAATCTCAACAGTTAAGGCTGGTCATAATATTTGTATTTGGAACGAGGACATTGAAGGTATAATTGTACGAATTTTTCACTTAAAAAAAAAACAAAACCAATAGGTGCAATAAAAACATTATTATACCAAACGACAATACGACAAGCTAATTCAATTCGATTCATACGGGCATAAAATATTATATACCTATTTATATATTATTATGCTTAAATTGTTTTTTACAGTTATTAGCAAACTGCGATGACTTATGTAAAAATAAACCATGTCCCGGGCACAAACAGTAATTCTTTCTTAGTACCATCATTAGAATTCTATTTCAAAAGATAATATTCTTGAGAACCCCTAGTATGGTACTTAAGCATACTGTTGTTAATATATTTTGACCATAATTTAATTTAAACGTGTTT
Organism: Pentalonia nigronervosa; assembly: GCA_014851325.1. Lineage (NCBI taxonomy): Eukaryota > Metazoa > Arthropoda > Insecta > Hemiptera > Aphididae > Pentalonia > Pentalonia nigronervosa. Next base: position 97,182 of record JACXSJ010001034.1, on the reverse strand, counting down.
AAAAGCAGACACTATATATACATTATACTAAATGTTAAAATGTTTGACGTAGGCGAAGTTTGTCGCTACAACTTCGGAATTGTGCACTTGTACACATATCGCGAAATTCAAGTTATTGGATTTAAAAACTAAACGGTTAATTGCAGAACGGAAATAATAAATGATGTGTCACACAACATACGGGGTCGTTGATATGATTTTCGAATTATTTGTTCGACTAGACGAGTTAACGCAGTGCATTTAACGAGTAAATGTAAGTATACCGGCTTGGACAGTAATCGGGACTGCATTCACGGATACCTATTATTTTCTCTCTGATCGACTTTTAGGAAACAAATGTGTAAATATAATCGTAGAAACGAAAAACGAACTCGGAAGTAGATCGCGCATGTACCGTGGGCGCTGTCCGAGCCCCGTCAATCGTCTAAAAAACCGCGTGACGATTGTCTAGAGATAAAATATAAAGGCGATTGGCGTTGGGCACCACGATATTATTACGCCGCTATACGGACGCGTCGTGCGTACGCATACGTCGATCGGCGCGGATGAATTATTATTATTATTATTGTTTTTTTTTTTTTCAGAATCGTATTGACTTAGCCGGTGCGTTTTTTTTTTCCTGTCGGTTTACTAATCGCATACGATTAAGACGGAGACGATGACGCGGCCCGTCTCTTGGACAGCCTCTGCCGGCCGTCGTGCACTATTTATCAAGGTCGGCGGTGGTAATAATAATAATAATAATAATTACGCGGCTACGGTGCTTTAGTCGCATTTGCGGTGTTGTGCGTGCGCAATTGTAATGGGCACGACGACGGCATTAAACGTTCTGCGGCGCAGCTTATCCATTCGTTTTTTTTCCTTTTTTTCCGATGTCTCTCGCGTCGCGTCGGAACGGCCGATCGCGATTTTGTTCTTGACAAGTAAACCATATTATACTGACCTTTGGAGAAACAAAAACAAAAATCACAACGACAAACGACGCGTGTCATATTATTTCGTTCTGTACACGCGAGCACCGCGAACGTCGTGACTTACCGACGGCCGTCCGCGCACCGACTGCACCAGTAATTGTCAGCCATGTTACATTATATTCTGTCGCGGGTTTCCGTTTGCGGCGTTTTTAATCGGGCGGCAGCTGAGGTCACCGACGAGGGCTTCTGTACGTTACCGACTCGCGGTTGTCGTTAATTGTTTATTCGATTGCCGCGAGCACCGGCGTACATGTGGCGCACAGTGTAGAATCCGCTTATAAACGGTCTTCGTTGGACCCGGAATCGGAATCGGATCGCCATGTCCGAACTCGGTCGTACCCGGACGATGGACACAAACCGTATTACACGTTCGTCGTGAATAAATACCGTTGTGTACGGCATCGCGGCGACGAGTCGATTCGACTGACTGTATTACTATAAAAGCGGCTTTTGCCTAGTTTTAAATTTTTCAACGATTTCAACAGTTTTTTATATCGAATAATACGCCTATATAGAGTCCTGTACTGCAGTGTTGTTATGCGCAATATAATACAAGAGCTATTTATTGCTCAAGTATGGTATGCGCTCGACCGAATTGGAACGAGGCTATGGCGATATTATTTTATTATACAATTTATACCTAGACTGTTGAAAACAAAACCGTAGTATTTCTATATTATAATATATAAAAAATAATTATTAAAACACCACGATGCATTTAAAATCTAAATTTTTTTTTTATTTCTATTTTTTTTTTCATTTTTAACAAGTTCTTAATTTTAATAATTTATACAATTTAATTTTACATATACATAGATAACGAAAAATAAAATTACAATTACAATTACGTCTTACTATAATAATAAAGTTATATATTATTAAATGAAATACAGTATGTACAATGCTCTTACTGGCCGAATCCCTATAACTTTAAGAATGAAAAAAAAAAAAAAATAATAACAATTTATTAATTAAAAATGTAATAATATTAAATCTTACGTAATATTATGTAGCTATACCTATAAATAATATCCATATATTTGTGTATAGACAACGAACTAACTACAATAACACACGAGACCTGTTTATTTATTATTCAGTTTTTAATTATAATCGAAATAGTAAAATAATTACAAAATCTGCTTTACCCAGTGCGTGTATGTACAACACGACGTATCTAATAATAATAATAATAATAATAATGATAATGATAATAATATTAATAATAATAATAATAATAATGATAATAATAATAAAATAATGTATGCAGTTTGTCTTATTCCGTCTTAAAAAAAAAATAAATTACTGCTTTGTTGACCACACGTATATTATAATATGTAACATTAAAATACGGGTAATAAATTACGGGTGTGGGCCTAGGGTGTACACACGTTTATGTGTATTATAATATGCACAATATGCGTTGTCGCGAAGACAGCCGCCCACCGGCATTGTTACCGAGTGTGACAAACTCCTATTGTCTTTGACACTGCGATGTGCCCACAGCAGAACCTATTTATTTTTTTTTTCCGTTTTGTTTTCGTCTTCTAAACCCGAAATGGACAACGGGGTTACCGCAATGTAAACACGCACACCGCACCACGTCACATAGTAACCGTATAACCGGTATAATAATAATATATTGTATTACGAAGACCGTGGTACGCGTGCTCTTCTCCACCCCACCACCCCCCCCCACGCCACGAGATATTAATACGCGTCAAAGCGAGCATCACACGCCGCATCATTCGGGTCGCCGTTGCTCGATACACCTCTGTCTGTATCCGAATTTGGGAACGTTCGTTTTTTTCTCTATACAATGACTAGGACGATGCCGAAAAAAAAATAAAAAATTCCGCAAAAAAAAAAATTTCTTCCGACTTTTGGACACGACGACGGCGTAAGTACACAGCTCGTGCGGTGCACCGCGGTAGTGGTATAGGTGGTAGTAATAGTAGTAGTAGTAGTAGTAGTAGTAGTAGTAGTAGTAGTAGTAGTAGTAGTAGTAGTAGTATAGGTAGTAGTAGCAAGGTTTCTCCTATGGAGCGATATCGCGGGCTGTCGTCAGGCTAACGGTGATCAGTCGAACGAAACTTCGGCCGTCCGTTTGGTGAGGTCCAACGGCGACGGCGGCAACGCGGTGGCCGTAGCTGCGGTATCCGGGTCGTCGGTTGCCGAGTGCCGACCACCGGCCGACTGGGGCGCTTGTGGCGGCGGCGACCTGTTGTACTTGGCAGCCGTGGTCTTCAGCGACAGGTCGATGGGGTATTCCTGTTCGATGGCCACGCCGCCCGGCGCCGGGCTGGACAGCAACAGATCGCCACCGGCGGCTGTGCGACCCGCGGCCACGGCTGCATGCCAGCCGGCTGCCGCCATGGACAGCGTGAGGCCGCCGCCGACAAACGGCGTCAGTCCTGGCCGGGTGACGGACAGCGGGTAGTAGGGCGAATGGAATCCGGAGACCGGTGACAAGCCGACGGTGGCCGAAGATGGGCTGACGGACAGCCGGATGCGTTTGGCGTCTCCCGAACCGGTGGATGACGCGGACGGCGACGAGGATAGCTGACGGAACGCGGGCGGCGTACCACCAGTGGTACAGGACGGGCTGCGGTGGTGGCGCCAAAGCACAGGACTGGCGGTCTTGCGGCGGCCACTGCCGCGGTTGTCCTCGTCGTCAGGCATGGACGAGCCACCCGAATCGTCGGAAGCGGACGGCCGGCGCCGGCGACGGCGTCCGCCTTTAGGCGAATGGTCATCATCGCCTCCGCCGTTGTTGTTGTCGTTGCGTTCGCCGTCGTCGTCGCCGTCATCGTCGTCACCGTCACGGCGACGTCGACCACCGCATTCGTCGTCGTCGTCGTCTTCGTCGTCGTCGTAACGGTGATGGTGCCGTCGGTCAACGCTGTTGTTGTTATTATTGTTGTTGTTGTTGTTGTTGTTGTTTTTATTGTGATGATGATGGCGATTGCGGTGATGGTGGTGGTGTTGGTGATGTCCGCCGATGATGGCGTCGGCGGCTGCCTGGCGCCGGCAGGACGCGTCGTCCTGGACGGCGGCGGTCATCAGGGCCGCGGCGGCACCGTAACCGTTGAGCCGGGCCTGCAGGAACTTGTCTGTGGTCAGGAAATGGTGGCCGGGGTGCACCAGGCCGGCTGGGTACAGCGGCGAACCGAACGGCGGAGGCTGCGACTGGTGGTGCGGCGGCTGCTGCTGTTGGTGCTGGTGGTGCGGTGACGACCTACTGCTGCTGTTGTGGTGTTGGTGGCGATGGTGCGGCGGATGGTGGCCGACGGCCGCGGCCGCTGCCGCTGCGTTTTGGTCTTGCAACAGACAGTGGATCTTGAACCAATTGGACCGGCGGCCGTACCGCGACCCGCTCTTGGACATGCCAACCAACAGGCATTTGCGCAACCTGCACGCTTTGCACGACGTCCTGTTCTTCTTGTTGATCACGCACTCGCCGTTGTTCTTGCATTCCGATATCGAACTCAGGTTGTTGTAAGTCCGTCCGAAAAACGACTGCGAAAAAAAAAAAAACAATTTTTCTGTTTAGACGACTCACATAATGAATAAGATTATATATCAATTATAGAATGTGTATTATCATTAATCATTATTATTTGTTTTATAGTGAATGGCCGTGGTATTATTGTTTAGTGTATTTTTGAAACAGTTCGGACTTAAATACCATATTATTTTTTTTCCTAATGTTTTACATAGCATTTACATCCGACGGAACTCTTTGCATACGCATCTAAAAATAAATCGTCTTGATCGTCTTAAAATGTAACATTAATTTTTATGGCATTTCAATAAAGATAGACACTTTATAAGATTTGCAATCAAAATGTATGTATAAGCACGTTCACAATCTCCAGTTAGTGTACAAATAAGATGGATTATTTTTGTTTAGTTAAATATAATTAAATAAGATAGTCGTAATAATAAATATTTTATAAGACATTTTTTATGATTTAAGATTCTAACTATATAAGTCAATTTTTGATCTTTCGTACTTTTTAGAGCTTTTCAATTCGCGACTACTCACACATGATTAGACACACTAGGCGCACTATCGAAGAACAATTTAGTAAAAACATCAAATAATTGGATGCCTCCTAATACGTAACTATTAAAACAACAATTCGTATTTTCATATTGGGATGATCTCTTCGTAATTTTTGTTAGTAAAGATATAATATTATGACGAAAAAAAAAAAAAATAATAAGTGAGCGCGCGATATTGTAATATGAATGGGTTCTGATGCCTTATACCTATGCGTTTCGACCGGAAAATAATAATAATATATGTAATATACGCGACGAGGGCGTGTCCGCTGTAGCCCCGAGCTATATGAGTCCGCTCCGCGCGGCAGATACTATGCTGACATTATTCCCACGAATACATATATACAGAATATTGTAATATTATTTCGACCGACGGCGGCGAACGTTATTAAAAATGATAGATCACACGGTCGATATATATTGTGTGTGTGCGCGTGTCTTAGTGCGCCAAAACTGTATATATATATATAGGTACGGGGACTTAACCCGGCCGCGATAGGCATCTAAAGACTAATGAGTCACATCTATATTTTATATACGTTTATAATATATATTTATAAATGTGTTATGTGTGCATGAGTGTGCGCTCGTATTAAATACGAATCGGTATTAATCATAAATCTTCGTATCGCGATCGAATGAATGAATGTGTTGTTACGGCCCAACACGGACAACTATATAATACCGGCGAGTGTGTGTGTTTGGATCGAATGCACTTACGGTTTATACGTGTACACATTACTGAATGGCCGACAAAAACGGCACAATTATAACTATATACACACACATATTAATATACTATATGTATACGTTATAAACATATTATAATATATATACACACGCATTATTCGGCTATTAAATGTACCTCGAGGGTTTCGTATGCGAAATACCGTTGTACGGCTTAAAACGTAGTTATTATATAATATATACAAACGAAAAACAATTTGTGATTTGCCACGACGCCGTCACTTTGGGAATGGGTACGAGTAATTAAACTGTTACAGTTAGGCATGACGTGTTCGGGAAAACACGATGCGTACAACTGAGAGGGTGAATCGCGTTTACTCCTCTCCACCTCTACAAGATCTTTATTTCAAATATAATGTGAAAATGTCTAATGTAAAAAGTTCGTTTTCATTCTTTGACGTTATTAGCTACACGTTTTTTTTTTTTTTTTTTTTTATATATAACACTTATCAAATTCGATAAGTGAATCGTTGTAATCCGTAATCACGATGTAGTCAAGTCAGTCTTGGTGTATTTATAAATGCACCGAATAAAATCAAGCTCGTAATCTAATAATCACAGTTGAAATAATATCTGTATTAGTAATACAAAATTGAAGTATATACATAAGTACTGTATTTGTTTAGCGATTTAAACTTTTTTCGTAATAAATATTGTGTTGCTAAGGTTGCAATTGGATTTTTCTATAATATTTGCATAATAAGTATTTAATATTTTATCCCCTCCCCCCCCCAAAAAAAAAAGGTTCCACAGGTATGACATTTACAAGTATTGTATCGCAACCAAAATCTGTGTAAATTAAAAAAAAATTAAAATTTCAGGGTTAAGATTTTACATTACATTATAAATACATTATTATTATATTTCTAGGTAAACGAATGTTGTAGCTATTATAGTCGTTAAATAACTATGTTTAATTAAAGTAATCAAACACGTTCCAGGAAGTAAATTTGTGTCACCGTATCTCTATAGATATAAAGAGCAATAAGAGGTATTTGTTGTGAAATCGATATTTATGTAATAAATATTTTTATTAACTCGGGTGAGACGCACGCGTATGTGGTTTGTCCATATAATACGTATATTATAATGGTTTTGAAAAATAAATATCACTTTTATTTCGTGTCTGTGTGGTCGACAAGAAGAGTGAGCGTATAATAATAGCAATGTCTGTGAAAAACGAGAGTGGACGAAGACTATAAAATTCTCGTGGATCCGTACATACCGCGTGTAGAGCTGACGTAACGGTACAAAATAGAATTAAATATGTTCATTGTGTTTGAACAATTTTAAATATTTCCGACCGGTGCGTAATTATATTACTCCTTTGACCATAATAGACAATTCTATAGTTTTTTATTCAGCACGGGTAATATAAAAACACATGGGTCACGGTTGTATAGGAATATGAAGAAAAAAAACATTAACGCGAGCAAGAGACCGACTCGACGGGCATCACGGGAATTTTATTCTTATTAAACTGCTGCGGAGTACGGATGCTATTGGGTCCCGGAATATCTCGGGGGACACAGAAAGAGAGCGAGATAAGAGTCGACTAGGTCCTTACAATTCCATTTGCACATAAAAACAATTTGTAAATAATGGTGAATTAGTTAGGTCGCCGAGAGATGGACGCAGAGAGAAAGAGAAAAATCGAGAGGATAGGAATTGCAACAATATACCATAATAATATTATTATAGCCATGTTCTATATAGATAGGTTATAAAATGCGCGCGAGAGGTTTCATTTTATTTATATTTTTTCATCCGCATTATTATTATTTTCAATCGGTTTGACATTTGTTTCACGTGTGTGTATAAAATATATTATTATTATATACTCTACAACACTAGATGTAGGCGAAGATGCCGCATTCCGCGCGTCGACCTGACCGCACTACAACTGGACCATCGCCGATGAAAACCAACCGGTATGTATACGACATACGTACCTACCTATACATAAACGCATATAAAGACGCTCGCAGTTGACATTTTATTATTATTAAATTGTTGTTTTTTTATAACTCTTTCCCCACTCTTCTTTTGGGTCCGCCTTAATACATATTATCATCTCGATAATAATAATAATAATAATGAAAAAAAAAAAAAAATAGAAAGTCACATGGCCCGGCTCAAGATGATCATAATAACAATATAACATTGGTCAAATAAACCGTGTCACGAAATTAACTCGATCTTATAAAGCGCGTACATAGGTTTAACACATGTTCGTCCACGTGAGCGAGTATGCCCGTTATCTAACGATCGGCCATTGCATCTTCTATAATTTATATTGGGACGAAGAGACATTATACAAACAAGCTAAGGAGGGAGAGAGACATTTATCCGGCGGGTGTTGTGTAACAAACGTTATTTTACCCGAAATAATGATATTAATAATATCTTTGTATAATATTATTGTGCAATTATATTATAGTGTTATGTATGTAGGTAATACCTACTGGGTATACATGTTTATGTTTCGTGCCAGTAATCAGTAATCGATACGCTATTTTTTTTTTTTTTTTGTTCGATCGAATCCGTGTAAATTCTTACAAATGAATAACAATATATCACATATTTTACCCTTCGATGTCGCTAATGCTGGTTAACGATTCGCGTCTCGCGAACGCAACATTTCACTGTAACGCATACTCTTCTAACAATAATAATATACGTGTTGGCACGTTGGTAACGATTTTCGATCACAATAATGGACGGCGATTGTTTTTAGCGGGTCGAAATAATTTATTATTACTAAGCACGCGGTCGGTTAGTGTCTCGATGTAATATAATAATGAACATCAATACCATACATCGCGCGTTGGACAATAAACAATAATTATATTCCGCGAGTTAGTGTAAAAAAAAAAAAGTTTTTAATTTATTATTATTTACCCATACCTGTGTTCTACTACTGTACGTCAAGTATATGAACGTATATACTAATAACAATATGACAACAATATGGTGAGGTATGTATAGTGAGCGGAGATTACACTTTCTTATTTTTATGTTTAGATGGATATTTATATTTTATTATATCGATTCGAAGAAGTCCGGTCTACGGAGAAGTATTAATTATCTTATTTTTAAAAGCCAATACCGGCCGTCGTGGCAACGGTGGAGAAAGATTAACTTCGTCGTCACGACAATAAAACTCGTTCGCATTTGTAGGTACGCCGCACGTTCGGCATTGTTAAACTATTTACAACCCGCGTAAAAGAGCGTTTATACAGTACAAAATAATAATATTTCGTACAATAAATAATATTTCTTAAACTATAACGATACCTCATTTATTATTTTCTAATACTATAATATTAATTGTGATGCGAGCATTACGCGTGCGGTACTCACTTTACAGCCTTCGCAAGTAAAAGCTCCGAAGTGGAAACCGGCGGCTGGTTCCCCGCAAACTTTGCACTGTTGGTTCATCTGTAAAAAATAAAACATTTTTTATTTTAAAACAGTAAATAAATCATTTCCAAACAAGGAGATGGTACAAGTGGCTTATCCTCGAATAATGATGGACATCATATTGCATCGTATTATATCGCCGAACAATATATTATATAATATATATAATAATATGCTAAATAGATCTGGTCAAGGAAACCTACTAAAAATATTGGGTTGGCATTAACATATTACTAGTAGTAATACTACTGCATATAATATGTACCTACATATAGTATACTACTGTGTACAATGATATGATTACACGAGCGTTTTGCCCGAATCACAGACTATTACTCTTATTATACATAGATACTGTATTTTCTGTCTCAATGAATATTATATTTTACACACGGACGCGTCATTATAGAGGACAAATGGTTTTCGATATTTCATATTATATTATCCGGTTCACGATAGAGGCGCACGGTACGTCTAAGGTCTAGCACAACAGCCAATACTTTTTGTCACGCTAACTAATTGAGATTAATATACATGTGGCAGTGCAGGATATACGTGGTATCGGCCCAGTGTTTCTTCCGCGTAGGTACTTTATACCAAATCGATTTTCGCCGTTTCATATATTATATGCATACACGCATGCGTGTTTGTGTTCACGTGCGTGCATGTTAAGGAGGCGAGTAATAATTAATAGTGTTATTAATTATTATAATATACGTGTGCAATTGCTCCGAGTCACGAAATAATTAGGTATTATTATTTTAGAACTGCTACCGGAGCTCCCATATAACCTAACCTTCGGCTTAAACACCAATTGTATATTATATAGGTACCCGTTGTTCTTGTAAAAATCCGTAGTCATCGTTGACAACGGAATTGACTGAACGCGCGCATCTTATCGGCAACTGTAGATCTACTGCCACGATATTTAGTGCCATCATGAGGACTTTCCCCTTCGTAACGACAAGAACTGTGCGCATATTTATTAAGATTTTTTTCGATTTTTAAGTAATCGTATTATTCGTAATATATACCTACACATCTATTTATTCTATCTAGGTACTATCGATTAATATCGATATGATTTTGCGAGGGTTTTTGTCGGGAAATGAGGTGTATCGATGTGGTCGTTAACGTATAACGAAGTTTTCATACTATTTATGTATGCGCACTGCAGCTGCAGTGTCGCCAGCCGAGGACGGTGGTTAATTAAATTTTATATGGCTGCGCGAATAAGCGACGGTGAAATATCTGAACGGCGGCATCTAGTGGGCGTAGGCGATATGGTGGGTCGTTGATCGTATTCTCCTGAGATAATTTTTTCTCGAAAGACACGCATCAGCCCACCCAAGATAGCGTTATTCTCGAGACGCTACCGGAACGGAATACTCGCTCCGGACAGATATATAAATTGTGTTAAATTAACGGTTGTCGTCATCGATCGCTATCCAATGCGTTTGTTTTTCATCGGAAAGAAATCGGAAGACAATAATAATATAAAGTCAGTTATCCGCCTCCCCTCCTTCTATATATATATATTTCATTTATATAAATGTATGTAACAGTATACATAATGTATATACCTTTATAATATAATATTATCGTTGTGACATTATTTCGGTTGCTCTTGGGTTGTTCTATTGTATAATATACGCGTATAAGATCATTTACCGCGCGGACGGTGAATTTTTATGTATATTATATTATATTATATTATATATTACACACGTTTAAAAAGATGACACCGGCCGCGACCGGTTTCGTCCGTCGCACGAATTGGCCGGCTTCCTAATTCAGAAGCGGGCTTACGATATTATATACATATAATATTATATATTATATTTATAAGTTTATATGCGTACATAATACTCTACACACACACACACCCTCGCCCGAAAGCCGTCTTCGACACGACAATCTCTTGTGCGTCTCTCTGCTCGCACAACGACGACGACGACGACGATGACGACGACGACGACGACGACGACGACGACGACATCAACGGCAGCGGTGGTCTCGGGGACGCATATTTTTTATTTTATTTATTTATTTATTTTTTTTTATTATTAATCGCCTGTATACATAATATATTATGTATATCGTCGTCGTCCAACGTTCATATTATTATTCAAATAGTAGATCAATTATTTATTTGCCGCGTGTGCGTTTTTTCTTTCGGAACAACGGACTACGCTATTTTTACGTAACGCGTAGACTGCACCACCGTGTGCGCGGGCCACACGCGAGGTATTTACTCAATACACATATAATATAATATAATATATATTAAATTATACGCATATATATGCGGTCATGGGCAGATCGGATCTGAGATAAACCCATCGTCACCCGTAACTTCTTAACCTTTTGCATATCGTTTAACCAACACAATGCTATTATAACGTGTTCTATATTTTTAATATATTATAATAATAATAATAATAATATGACAAATGATAAATCTTATACGTTTATATTATACGCATATATCTAAATCGTTCTCAACTGACGACGACGCATCTTCGAAAGTTTAAGAATCTGTCGCTAATCGCTAAAAATATAACACACCCAAGTATATTTTATTATTTTTTTTTTTATATATTATTCAACATCAAAGTCCTATATAATCTTTCTGGAAAACCACTACACCGGTTACATACGGGTGGAAATTGTTTCTTCTCATTTATAGTATCGTATACAATAATGGTTTTGATAACGTCAAATTAAACTGCAGTGTCCATCTCTCTTTAATACCATTCAATGACGACGATTATTGATTATTTTTATCTGCGAAATTGATTTTCATATTATTATTATTCCAACCTATATTCCGCGCATTTTTAATAAATAATATAATACACGGGTATACCCACTCTGTGGTATAAATTAATGATTGCCACGGTATAGGTTTATTATGAGTTTTGGCCAACGTTCAGATTCCGACGATTGCACAATGCGATAAAAATGAGAGCAAGCTTACGCAGCAGAGGCTCTTCCCGCCTGTAAACAGTGGTTTTTGGCATTATCAAAACACACACAAGTGTGATTTGGCAATATACCAAACGGTTTTCTCGAACGGCAGCTGCCCAAACTTAATCAAAGTCATCCGCTTAATCCTCCGGAACAATATTAACTCACTCTTTCTCTCTCGGTCTTCTGTTTTTTTTTTTATTCGATGCACCGTGTCTTTTTGTCATTGACAAATTAACCGTAAATATATACGCGAGCTGACCCTACATCGCGAGATCCTCGAAACTCCTTTGCCTCCGTCGTCCCCTATATACATATTATTATTATGAGCACCCGATCATCATTAATATTGTAGACGTGTTTTGCAAAACCACTTCAGTCGTCATCGTCATCGTTTATATTCTTCATTCTTCTTCTTCTTTATTATTATTATTATTTTTTTCGAGTGTGAAAGGGATGCGTGTCACCCGTCCATTGTTCTCCAACGCGTATATATAAGGTAACACGGACCATATTATTATTATTGTTACGTGTATACAAAAAAAAAAAAAAAAATTACGGTACTCGAATGTGCAAAAGAGCTAGTATATTGCAGTACGTGTACATAAACAATCTGTCACTGGCGGCGAGAAGAAAATACGAAGGGATATAAAGTGTCGTCGTCGGCCAGTCTCGGCTTTTATTATTATTATTATTAATAATATTATCCTAAGCGCCCGTGACCGGTGAGAACGTTATAATATTATCCTTGTGAACGGTACCTATATAATAATATAATACTATACTATGCTATTCTGCAGTGTTGTTATCGCCTCGACAAAACCGTTATTTGCGTACACATAAGATCTACGTGTTTGTTTTTTTCTATTTTTGTTCGTCCATTAAACACTCAAGCGTTGTCCACATAATATGCACTTCCATACTTATATATTATACTATTATAGTAGTGTAGTTCTACCGAAAGAACAGCTCACATATTCACATCTAAAAAAGACGGCCGTCGTTGTTCTATACATGCAGCTTTTGACGATGATGGTTAGTGAGAAATATCCATTGAAGGCCGCCAAGAGGCGAACGCGCGCACATAATATATAATATATATAATATAATATTATCCATTACTCTTCGTCATCGTGTTGTAAATTATATTTTCCAGAGAAAATAAAACTAGTATGTACCACAAACAAATTGAACAAATTGATGATTGGTCATTTTTTTTTTTGTCAAGTACAAAAGTAATTTGAGAATTTTTTAATATATATATTATCAATTTTGTCGACCCGTGTTTTTTATATTAGCAAACATCTAAATGTATACTATTTTGCAGTACCGAGAAACCTCACGCTCCTTAAAATCGAATTATGCTTGAATTCGCTAAATTACTCGTGCATTATTTTATATCGGGCATTAAATTATATGTATCTATATATATATATATATATATATATATATATATATATATTCATTCAAGTCAGTCAACATAGCTGCATATCCGTTAATATAATTATTTGCCACGCACTCACTTGAGTTATGTGAGTGTATTTCTATTTGCGGTGCATACGCGACAGTCCAATAGTATGGAAAACATATTATTATGTGCATACACAGACGTGATGGATCAATCATGTGATTTGATATTTTGTATAAACAAACGAAATCTGAGATGACTAAGCGTTTAGCAACTGAATCGATTATATTGTACGTTTTTAAGTTTCCGATAAAAAAAAAAAAATAACGTTATATGTATGTATATATATGCATGCATAATACTGCAGTAATGTCGTATTGTGACAACGTCGTCTGTGCGCATAGGCTCTGTCATTGCAACTGACGATCGTCGAAATCGATTCTGCTTATGACGATGATCGATGAATGCGCTCAACAACAGTGTATAGTCGTATACGTTAGATCATTTAAACGTTTTGGGGAAAAAAAAATCCCTTTTCGGATTATATCTACCTACCTATAATACCTATCATGTGCATTATACGTCGCGTATATACGCTCGATAAACGGTTTTAAAGTCATGAAAAGGATATACACATAATATATATAACGAGGCCGATTATTATATTCAGAAGTGTATTATTCTTTTGCATCATTAGGCGCTGGGCGGTGGAGTGCACAATAGCCGAGAAGCATTTAGATTTCCGTCAAAACGGCGGTAGCTCGTCGGTATACTCGCATTTATATAAGAATAAGGACGAATAAAAAAATATCTATCGTATCTATATAGGTACCGCGAAATGCCGCTCAGTGATTAATGATTTGATGTATTTTGTTCTCCTTTTTGGGGTCGCCTCGGGACCGCCGCCGTCTACCGTGTCGCATTTAAATTAGACACCTCGAAATATAAATGGATATAACGTTTCAAAACATATTTAGGGTAAGTGCGCGCAGGATGTACCTACGCATATAATATAATTTATTTAATATTATAAACACAATGCTGTAGTGCATATACAGAGTACATTTAAATAATATCATATACCTTTACATATAACGTATATATATATATATATATATTTATATATTACAGGGCATTACCGCAACTCGTAAGCGCACTTATTATTATATATATATGTGTGTGTAGAAAATGCTGCTGCCAACTAGACGACGACCGTCGACAGCAGCAGATAAACATCGGAACGCGCACATTATGTATTTAACACGACGAAAGGATCGTGTTTTTCAACCATCGCAACAAAAATAAAAAATCATATAGGTAGTCGTTGATGTCGAGTAAAATATGAATAAGGAAAAAAATGAAAATAAATTTTAAGATTAAAATAAAAACACATATATGTATATTATATTATTATATACTGTATATAGGTGTATAGGTACTGTATACTCGCGTATATATAATATACTGACTAAAATTGTTACATGTTTTAGATTAGATAGATATAATTAAATTAATAGCTCGCGCGTTTATATACACGTGCTAACAACGTTGTCACTAATTCTCGTCTCTTGTTTTTGCGACTACAAATCACAAAACAAAAAAATTTAACAAACAAATTTCTGACATTTTTTTTTCTTTTTATATATCGCGGTTCAAAATCCACATGGTCACGATATAATAATATATATTATATGGATGTACCTACTATTTGTATATAATGGGCGTCGGTTTACGGCGCGCGCTCTGGTCATAACGAGCCTGTGTTTTATTTTTTTTATGTAAAAGCTTCATTGTATGGCTTAGTAGTATATATATATATATAATCCATGTGTATATACTATATAAAATATAAATGACACAATATGCACCGAAAGCAAACTAGAGGACGTTCACGGGAAACAATGCCGTTCTGATGGTCTACATAAAACAAGCCTGTTAATGAAACTTGCCTATTGTGCCAACAGCCATATCAATGGAGCATTGTGACGTTACACTGATCGTATACGAACCGTGCCGTTTATGCAAATCAGTGGTTTATTTTTTTCTAAACGGCTCGAAAAGAACAAAATACAGCTTGTTTGTCAGATATGCCAAGTATAAGTACACACACATACTTACATATTATACACACAGTATATTATACAAGCATATTGTGCGCTGAGAAGGAATATTATGCATATTATATATATTATCATATATAGGTATACTCTCATTGATTTGTTTTTTCCTTGTCCGTGAGTCCGTGACTATGTAATTTTCGTTCATTATTATATTGGGAAATTATATTAAAAAAAAATCTACATATGCATGCACCTATATAGGTACGATGATGTATACTTGATAAAACTGGTTGTTTTGCTCAGCTGATGTCCGGGAAAACCAAATATTATTGCGATCGTTGTATTACCTATGAATATAGTTATGCAACTTTTTTTTGTTTCTTTCGTGATTTTATTTATTTTTTCACACACATTATAGGCATTCGCTCATCGCGGATCATCATCAATGTGGGTCACCTTGAAACGCACTACTACGACTACTACTATATACCTGCATCACCAACACCACCACCACTGCTGCTGCTGCTATATATTATATATGCACTGACGGCACGGCAAAAGTGGGTGTGATAGTGTCGGGGTCTAATGGTCGGATATCGTGATGTCCATTAGCGAGTAATTGTGAAATATCCGGTATTCATTAGACTCGACTATTATTATTAGAGTGTGTGTACGCTACACATAATTTTTTTTCTACTCATATATTTTTTGTAGTCAGCTACTGCTCCTCTTTCGGTGGCAGTGCGAGATCTCTCTTCCACGTCCATGTGTGTCATCAAATGGACCGCTCCGGCCGAAGAGTAAGGAAGCAGGACATATAAAATATAAACAGTAACATTCCCAAACGCAAATCATATATTATAAACAAAACTATATTCTATATCGTGTGAATATATTGCATGTATATAAATAATAATAGTCATTTGTAAATCGACATTAATGCATATGTGCAAAGGAATCTCGACAACTGTAACATGTTTAACAAACATGATTTTAACTAGAATTTTAACGAACTCGTCGTGCAACTCGTGTGAAATGAAAATTGCAAAGCAAAATAAATAATTTCGATCGTTATTATTTTTCTTGACTAATTTCATTAAACTATCTCAACTTCAAACAACAATTATCGCATATAATAATTATTCTAATGAGTGAATTCATGTATAATCGCTCGTAGCTACATCATAAGATATTTTCGATCAATTTTGATTAAAAATAATAGTCTCTACAATAGCGAATAATACTAAACAACTAAATTTAAAATCTTCAAATTACATCATAATAATGACGATTGTATGCAGCAACGTGTATAAAATAATTAGTTATGATTTAGTACTCAGCCAACAAATTAGCATTAAATATACCAAACCATGGGAAAATATTATGTCAAATGTTATGCATACATATACCTACATACATAAAACACAACTGACTGCAAGGTTTTAATTTAGACTACAATATTATGAAAAAATGTAGATACGTATATTCTTAGTTTTTAATTTAATATAGTATAGGTATACACTATACAAAATATTGCATGATGTTCATATGCCTTTATTTTTATTTACTAGAAATGACCTTAAAATTATACGTTATACATTGAGTAAGTAGGTGGTAAATACACTACAACACATTCATATTTTATAAATCTTTTAATTTATGGTTTTTTTTTCATAAAATGTTACGCATTTAATTAGTAGGTATTAGGAGGTAGTACCTCTCATTGACAATTAATTGATTTTTTACATGTAGGGTATTTTTTTTTTTTAATTTTTTGACAATTATAATTTTTTGCTCTAATTAGAGTAATTAATATCTGCAAGACATAACGGAGAATGTTCATGAGAAACCTCACACGAAGCGTAGGACGCCGATTTTGGAATTTAGGGGACGGGACACATAATACTCTATAATTTAATAAATAATTAATTAATAATCGACGTGTTCGTTATGTACAGGTAATACGTAAACATACGTTTATAATATATTATATATAAATATAATAATATGTATGTACTATATATTATATGTATAGGATTTGTGTTTTCATTTTAAACCGATTAATCGATGATCGAGCGTGGGCGTGTACGAATATATATATATATATATATTCTATATACCCACCGCCTTGGCCGTCTCTTGGGTCGTGCTCGGTACAAATGCAACACGGGTTATAACTAAATTAATTAAAAAAAAAAACACCGATATTAATATAATCGTTATTGCCGCTATCGAGCCTATGAATCGATATATTGTTATTAGTCTATTACTTTCCGTTCATAGAAAAAAAAAAAAAAAACACTTTACGCCCATTCCGTGTTCGCACGGACTTTTCGTGACCCATTCGCCCACACCAGATCACCCCGCGATTATTCACGTACATTTCCGATGAGTCCGTCCCAATCGTTGCAAAATAAGCCAGTTACAATAACAACAAAATGTACGTCGATAATTATGTCTATTATTAATATTTTTTTTTTTCAACATAGAAGATATTTTAAGTTATACGCATGATTGCAGCTCTAGGTATATATATACATATTTCATGTATAGGAAACTTTAACGCTAATTCATTTATACAAACTATAAATATCTATTTCACATTTTAAAAATTGAAAAATAATTAAATCTGACTTATGAGATTAAAAAATTGTATTTTGTAGACAATTAATATTTATCGTGTTATAAAATGTCGTATATAATAAATTATACAGATATATATTTTTTGTATGGGGTTGAAAAGTTAAAAAAAAAATGTAAGAATATAAAGTACAAATAATAATTAATGTAATTATTTTTATTGAAAACGGCAAAACATACAAATAGGATTAACATACTTGTTCAGGCGTTGAAGTCTCCTATAAGTTTTTCAATTACCATAAATAATATAATATAATAATAATTGCAAAGATAAATCATTTTGTTACGATTGGAAAACGTAGGTAGGTATTATATACAATTTAAACAATTATTGTAAATCGCTATTGTATATATACGAGTAAATTTTAACCTTTATAATTAAACGGGAAAAAGCTATTACTACGGAAAATCGTACATCGTAAATCTTAAACGATAATAATTGATAAAAATATTGTTTTGCTTACATTTAATTTCAAACCGACGCGCAGGCGAGCAGCATATCCAATGGGAATCTGCCGAAACGTACTTTTCCGCGGCACGCTGCTTTTTGGACGTCACCGTCTGGTCTTCATGGCGCAAACGCACAGAAAAAAAAATGTACTAAGAATAAAAACAATCGTAACTTTTCGCCAAAAATCACAAAAATAAACCAAACATACAATTGGCGAACGCGCAAAATTCAAACGACAAAACAATATAAAATAATATTGCCGGCAGCGTGGCGTGATTTCTCGCGATCCGATAATAATAATAATAATATAATATTATGATATCGTTTTCGCGGCGGTGACGACGTTGTCGCAGCGGCGCAATAACAAGTAACGACGGCGAGTGACGATTGACAACCACGGCGGGCCAGGCGATTCGCGGTGCGACGGGAAAACGCGAACTGGTCCGGAGCGCCTGCCGGCTTGTACTGGTCCGGGCCGCGGTCTCGTTCCGGGGGGCCGCGACGCTGCCGGACCGGTTCCGCGGTGGGGGTAACGGGTCGGCGTTGTGGCCGCGGTGGGAGCCGTAGGGGGCGTGCTCGGAACGCACCAATGCCGAGTCGGCCCCACCGCCCGGGCCGCCGTGCGAAACTCGCCCCCTTTTTACATCATCGCCCGCCGCCCGTCCAGCAGCGACACATCGGCTCCTCGGCGGTTCACACCTGCTGTTCGGCGCGCGCGTCGCACCGACGACACATGGTCGTTCGAGATTTTCGTTCGTAGGGTCTTCGATAATCGCCGCGGCGGCGTTCTGTTTTTTTTTTTTCGTTATTTTAATAATATTATTATATTATACCTAAATCAAACGTTATCGTTATCATAGTCCGTTAATAATAATAACAATTAGACACGGTATATAGGTGTGTACGTATATATATATATAGGCATAAACGATTGCCGGTTTTTAGGTGGAATACCGTAAAGAACGCCAAAATATTGCCGGCGTGCCATATAATAATAATATTATCGTCGTTATGATAATTGTAACGAGGTGCTTACCGTGGTACAATATGTACCCGTTTAACGGCCGGTAGGTGTATTTAGGTTAGGTGTACCCGCGGCTAATGGTTTTCGATTTTCCCACGAATTTATCACCGGACTAATTATTGTACGTCCAGCCAAAACGCAAACGCGGCAGTCAAATTATACCGTGTTTACCGCGGTATATATTATATAAGTAGGTACCTACCAATAATATAATATAAGAAACCAATCAACGCGAACCAATCGGTTTGCATTTGTATCGGTTATATGGGTTTATATGCAGACATTTATTACGGCGTGTGTGTGTGTGAGCGCGCAGTCGGATTGATAATTATAGGTGTATATAATACAAGTACCTAATGTTTTTTTGCGTGTTGTTAAACGTGTACAAAAATATATCTACGTATATAAGACACTAATACGTATACATTATAATATTATATAAATTTATATTTTATTTTAAACTTTGTTGGAAAATTGTTATTATTATAAGTATTTTTTTTTTTTTTTTTTATTAACTATATACACGTGTGGCATAACATACATTTTAAAAACATAATATTATATATTATTGTGTAATGAATAATAATTTAATATTTATTATGTGTATATACCCGAAGGTTGTAGAGATCAAATTAAACGTACCTCCTAAAATATAGCAAATAATGCTTAATAACAATTATTCAATCACTGCAGTATAACTAAAAGAACAATTATAATTATAATTTAAGCATGGGTATATCTGCCGTAAAATATTACTTGTAAGTCGTAGGCTGCAGGTAGGTACTTATCTCGTTCTGTGAAGTGCTAGATTTCCTTTGGTGTAGGTGCGGTCAATGTGGAGGTGTAAGTGAAATTATTAGATTATTCACCAACATATTATTGTGTCGAATATAATGCACGTAATAAAGTTATTAAAAAGCGCCGACATTATTATGATTGAGTTTTAGTTAATTATAAATGATACTAAATATTTCAATCCAGTTCTTGTCAAAATAAACTATGTTGAAACCGAATTTAAATTTCAAACCAGATTTAAAATAATAACGTTGAATTTTACTCTATCAATATTCAGTATATGCAATAGGTACCTACCAAATATTCAAATTTGCAAAACCTTTATATACTTTGGACCTTATACTTATATCGCTTACGAGTATTTCAATTTCACTACTCTAATAAAAACTATTTATAATACTTTACTTTAATTGCATTCATAGGTGCAACTATACTATTGTTTTATTAATAATATATATTCGGTCTAGACGTTGCTATTTGTAATAAAAATACAAGTAAAACTAATTTTAATGCTTTACTCGAGGACATTTTTGAGCAAAACAATTTAATGAGAAATAGGTAGACATGTACACCATTATATATTAACTACGACTGCAGTTCTGATATATTTATAAATATATATGTGTACGTATGTATATATCATACGTTATATAGTCGTTGTACACGATTTAAACGTTTGTGTTGAATGTATAACTATAATAATATGTACTCACCTATCATCCATGTATATGTATACCAAACTTAACCTTTCCGTGATCCGTTATTTTAATTTTCATATTAAGATATAGCTAGATATAATATACCTAAAGCGGAAAAATTGTGTTACGGCAAATTTAATTTGATGTTAATTTGAAATAAAGTCATGTACCCTAATTTAACCTGAAAATTCTTAACATTCGTAAGCAACTGATGAAACTCATAAAAGTAGTAAGTTTAAAAATTAATAGCGTTATCTCAAATTGCTAACAAGTGACACCGTGTACATAATATATACAAATATATTATATATCACTCAAACTTAAGAATTATTTGATAGGCGCACAATACAAAATCGAACAAAGAAAAATAATCTTTGTTTATAATATATATTTTTGAATTATCCCGAATCATATAAAAATTTGATTGTTGTTCTAATTTGAAAAACCACACCTGAAAATCAAAACTATTCCTGCGCATTATTATAAACATATTTTTAATACGATTTTTGTGTATAGGTGTATTTTTATTTTTTATGTTTATTGGACAGCATAATAACATAGATTAAATTATTGTCATGTACAAATGTATATTTACATTTGATTATGTCTGTATATAATCAGACTTTTAATTTTTTTTTTTTATATATACTTGACAGTCTTGTTTAATCTGTAAAAATATGGCGTGTGCGTTATACATAAAATGTGGATGTTGTTATAAATAAATTGAATAGGTGTATAATGGCGTATAAAATACAGTGGTGCAATGTAAATTATTGTCCACATTAACTAGATTAGTCTCAGACCGAAAGAAGTTCTCGACACTTTTACTTTGCCGCCATTTCTAGAGCTCCTGTGTTAATAAAAATTCATTATCTATTGCCGTTTAAAGGTTAACCTTCGAGTGTACATACAAGTAATATTTAAATCATAGCTATTTTATATAGGTAGGCTTATAATATTATATTCACATATTATAATAGTGTGTAATAGAGGTAGGTTAATAAAATAAATCTACCATTTAATAGGAATATTATGATCGGTATATAGAACTAAACTATAATACATGTATGCAGACATGTGATATATATTATTAGTATAAAGCAGGTGCGTGGATCACCAAATGGTGAACTAAATCGTTTTATTTTTTTACTTATCTTAATAAAAATACAAAAAATAGGACAGAATGATTTTCAAACATATATGCGTTTAAATTGTATTTAGAAGTTACTAGCATGCAGGGTCCGTAAAAAAAAATTGTTCACGGTCTGCCGTTTGGTGACCCCAAGCTGGTGTAGAGTATACACGCGTATATTTATATATGTAGGTAACTAATGACTTATGGAAAATGTATAGGTAGGTTTGCTATAGGTATAGCTGTACATCTGTTATACCAAACAACGTACGCTTAATTTTGTATGCATTGGTTTCTTTTATAATATGCATCTACTGCACAAATATAAACGTTATTATTGTAATTTAAAACCAAAACCCATTGATTACTTTTTTTCTTGAACCACATAAATATACAGTAAACGACGTAAAGTAAAAATCGATTTATAATGTTGCGTTTTCCCACTCTAATTTCAGATTGTAATTGACTTACATTGTTCTTGTCCTGAGCCTAATCGACGTACAAAATGTTATTAGCCCGGTTAATTGGATTCTACCTGATGAGTTTGTTTACCGTTAGTAAGTATATATATATATGAATTATTATTATCAATATAAAATATTATTACTGTCTGTGGTTGTTAAAATTGTGTTTGCAAAAAAGAAAAATGAAACTACATGAATCTAGTTTGCAAGTCAACGAGATTATATTTTCTAGATTAAACCAAAGACTTAAATCTATTTATCTTGGATTATTATCATATAATTCTTATTTTGGGAGGTCGTCACAGGTAATGATAAATGAGAATTCTATTATTGCATTATAAATAATGGTTATTATTTACATTTTAAAATCGTAAAATTTGTATTTTAACGAGTTTTTTTAAATTATCATATTATATACTAAGTTGAAACACTAATAATATACCTGTGCCAGTGTTAGAGTAAAATTAAATTAAAATAATTTACAAATTCGTTAGAATTATAATGATAATTATTAAACAAATTGTCAAAAATATTATAGATATATAGGTACTACCCATATCCCATGTCCTAAATATTATTAAAAATCTAATACACATTTATCCTTGGAATTTATGCACAGAGTTTTATACGTATGTATAAACTACTATTACTATACATCTATTAATAAATATTACATTATATATTTATATTATACATATTTATATCATACTATATACATATTATATATCTGTACTAATATAATAAATATTTACCAATAATACAATTAGGTACTGCAGAAAATCTGACATCTGTGTAAATTTTAAATATTTTGTTTAAACTATATACTTTAAAATGGGCACTATAGGCACTTAGGTACCGATTATTATACTACTATTATTTATATTGTTAATTTAATATTTATGTATAGTTATTATTTTTCATTTCTTCGTTATAATCGATGTAAAATAAAAACGTATAAATCAATAGGTATATAGGCATAATATAGCCGTATTAAAACAACAAACTTAAATAATACTAACTTGTAATATTTTTTTTTTTTTATTTTTTTTTTTTTTATTGAATATATACAATCTGTAAATTAGTTTTACAAAAAGAATATGAGCTATAATACGTATGACATGATTTACTTGATAAAAGAAGTAACTCAGCAGCTACACTTTATGTTGGTTTATTGTTATGTTAGATATATATGTATATATATATATACTTATATATATATATTTTTTATTTTATATTTTTAATTTTTTTTTTTTATAATTTTAGAGATTAAGAATTTAGGTTACGGCACCGTCTTCTCTTAAGCCTTCTTTGGGGATTCCCAGGTATTGTTGGTGAGTTAAGTGCTGTGATTAGCGGGTTGGAGTGGTTCTCTAGTCGTAACCGATAACGCTTATGTATAATTGATGACATTTCTGAGACAGTTTTGATGTTTAGGTCTGTGTGGAGTGTGTAGTTGGATACGTAGAAGGGGGCTCTAGTTATCATGCGTAAAGTGATCGATTGGAATCTTTGTATTATGTTTAAATTTGACAATTTAGCCGCACCCCATAGCTGTATGCCATAAGTCCATATAGGCATGAGAAGTTGTTTATAAATAAGCAGTTTGGAATTGAGGTTAAGTTTGGAGTGACTACCTATCAAATAGTGTAGTGATTTCCTTCTGAGTTTAAGAGTATTGCGTTTGATTTTAATATGTTCTGCCCAGGTGAGACGCTTGTCTAGGGTTAGACCTAGG
This sequence comes from Pentalonia nigronervosa, assembly GCA_014851325.1. Classification (NCBI taxonomy): domain Eukaryota; kingdom Metazoa; phylum Arthropoda; class Insecta; order Hemiptera; family Aphididae; genus Pentalonia; species Pentalonia nigronervosa. The sequence continues at coordinate 72,593 of JACXSJ010001034.1, read as the reverse complement.
TAACGGATGTTGGAGTATGAACTCGTAATATAAATGTTTAATATAGTACAAATTAAACTAATAGTTATGGCATAAAATATTGTTTTAATTATAATATATATATATTTTACAATATATATATAAATGTATAGAATAATATTAAACAATATTACATTTGTGAAAGGTAGGTACTACACGAAGATTTCAAAACAATTTGTTTAAAGCAATATATCATACACACAGAAATTGTATTTATGTACCTATAGATATATTGTAATAATATAACTTTACTACACAACATCGGTAAATAAATTTTAAACGGCGTATGATATGTCACCGGAATAACAGAACTCGTTGAATTTAAATATAGATTTTTGGCACAGGTTTTCGATTACAAAATCTTCATGTTCATCTCTATATATATTTGCATTCCGAAAGTACAGCATAATAATAATGATTAATCTTGTATTTATCAGTATAGGTAATACATATAATATAGCCGCCATTTACCTTATATTAAGTATATTATAGCTTTAAATGCTTTTAATGGTAATAATTACAAAACAACGATTTTTTTTTTTTTTTATTATAATTTGGCATTGCGGTTTTCTACGTAAATTATAAATACTGTATAAATATCTACACAATAATAATGATTGCAGAATCGATTTGTGTGTGTGTATATATAATACTGTACATCTACTTTGTCATATATATTTAGCCACATACTGTGACATGTATTAAAATAAATCAAATATGATTTATTTGATTTTTAACTGTCTACTCAGCTTATGTTTCATGGTGTTATAGTAAAAATCAGTTTGAAAAAAGAAGAACCATTCGACCTCTTTAGGTATATATTATTATACTTACCTATATAACTGTGTGTGCAAGGCATTTTGGTCTTTCGTTAAAGTCTCTATAATACGCGTCGGAAATGTGTCGTTTCGTTAAGTGACTCCTTATTCATTTACTACCGGTCGTATAATATATATATTTTTTAATGCGTCGTTGTTGGAGAATGTTAAAATACCATAAAGCACGTATTTATCGTATTTATGTTGTATCGCCTGCATTAAAATAACGTCATCTCCTCGCATAAAATATGAGCGTGTGTATAATAATATGTGCCGCAGTGTGCGTAAAATAAAAATAAAAAAAAGCTCATCACTGCCACGACCGATGAGTCTAGTTTGTAAGATAAAGCGATTTTATATACATACACACTTACACACATATATGTCATATGTGCCTATATATATATATATATATATATATGATAGGTATGTAATGCACGTATGATGGTATATAATAATACATAATGTCTTGGACGTGTTTTCAAGTAAAAGTTGGCAAAGATATTTTTCATGCGAGTTAGCGAGAGAACATCTATAGGAACACATACTCATAATTTAATACGTAATAAACGCAATGAGAAGCTATTATTTTTATTGCGGACCGCCACATATAGGTACCTACATAAAAACGGCCGATGCCCATCCCTTTATAACACATATTCGTTGTTGTCCGTCGCTGCCAGCACGCGGTCTTCGCACGAGCTGCTGTTGCTGCAAATGAATTAAAACCCGACTGCACATATTATGCACCGCATATTACATATATACATATATTATATTATACAATATACATAATTTTATAGATGCTGTTAAATGTGCATCTCTAATAAAGAACGAACGACTACATTATATTATAAGCAATATTTGTCCGATTGTCCATTGTAGATAGAATAACTAATAACAATAATCGTAATAATAATAAATACATTTACGCAACAATTATGTGTTGCGCCGTTGCTGCCGTCACAGTTATAATATTGTTATAATAACCTCCAGACCGTATATGTATAGGAACATTGTGTGTTACCGCAGCCTCAAAGAATGTAAAACAGTCGTAAAACTCTTTTGCTCGCGTTACAAAAAAAATGCCGTCACTTACAAATGTAGTTAAGAGCACGCGTTGCCGGATATTGTATGACATGCGTATTTATGATCTATAGACCATGGCATTTCTTAAGTGACAGCCCCTTCAGCCGGATGTATATTACCTATTCTGCAGTAAATTAGTTTTAAACTTAATAATATATATAGCATAGGTACGCTGTTGCATAAAACCTGAGATGTTTTGAGTTTAAAAAGTTTTTCGTACGTATGCCGTATACGTAAAATATATTATGTTTATATGGATAAAAAAAAATAGTTTATTTATGTTCTACATCATATTTATGTCTTTATGCTATCATAATATGTGTGCGCTGCGTCGAACAATTTATCGGTATTCGTTTTCTGTCTCAATGACCGCCGCCACCATCATTAGCGCCGAAGTTGGGTATTAGCCACATAATTATTTAGATTTTCCGACCAGTTAGTACTTAAATTTACCATAGCTGATTGTATAATTTAATTATATAATACAATAAATGGCAAATTTAATTTCAGGATATTATTTACATAAATGCATATATTTGTAGACATTGTCTAGAGTATAGATATGAGTATAATATATGACATACAATTTAAGTACTTACCATATATTTATTTGTTTCAGTTATCCTTATCAAAAATATATAAAAGTGTTTAACATTTTGTAATATTAATATCTGTATTATTAAACTGTAAAGGAGTATTATTTAAAAAATAGTCGTCATCATTTTTTTTATCGTCGTATTAATTCGAATCAGTTCATGGGTATGAGAGTGGTATTATAAATTATTTAAAAAACAATATTCAGTTATGGAATAATTATTATTAGTAATATTTATTTGCTGTTAAATATTTTAACATATTACATTCATGTTAAAGAATTCTATAGTGATTGTGTGCACAAATCCATTATATGGATTACATGTTAAAATAAAATATAAAACAGTATAAGCTTTTATCGTTTGTCAACGTTTGAAAAATGAAAAACGTATTACTAGTTTTTATTAATGAAATAAGCACAAACGATTTGCTTGACTCATTAATCAACAATTATTTATGATATTTCTTAGTGAAATTGTTAATTATGCCGATAGTGAACTCTAAACCACATTGCTTAATACTTTATAACCATAAATTTCTTACGTCGTAAAAGCATACAAATTAATTACATAAAGAAGAATTAGATGGGCGACAGCTCTAATATTCTATTCATATAAAATAACACGCGAAACAACTTTAGTAACCATTTATAATAACTATAAATTACAATACCCAATGCTATAATCGTGTAAGACCTTTAAAATTTATGCTACTTGCATTTTTATATTTTTTACAACTTTCAAGGATTTGATGTTATAAAATAGCGGAATTGCGGTTAGCTAATATTGTTAATTTTCATGCTCAGACTTAAACGAAATCCTTTTGTACGTACACGTATGCTTAAAAATCGCTTTACTATATTTCTTTGTAAAGAAAATCTAGTTTATAATACTGATAATTAAACGTATGTCAAAAACTTGAAATTTAATATAAAGTTCTTTATAGCTTGTTGTAAGTTAAAATTAAAAAAAAAAGTTGAGCGTAAGTCTCCAATATTTTGTAAGCGTCTAAAGTTAAAATTTCGACAAAATACGCAAAAATCACGAAAACTTGCATATTATTTTAATTAAGAAATTCATAAAAATGTTTCTATTTAAATCTAAGATTTGAAAATTCAACAGAAGTTTTTCTATCTTTCTTAAAAAGGAAATATTTATCGAAAAATAAAACTAATTTTTTATGACCTTGTGAAATTAGACTTTAGATATTTACCGGGTTTCTCCAGGAACGATTTTCTTATTTTGATGTAATTCAAAAAGGAATAACCGTAGACATTTGAAAATTCCACCAAAAATTTATATTACCATTTTCTATACAACAAAAAAATTTAAAAATATTTTGGCAATTTTTGAACTAATTGTAGGCCTAATTTTTTTTCTTAAAATATCGATAAAAAATATTCCGTTAGGTCAAATTTCTTGAAAATTTAATACAAGATTTTTCATAAAATGTTAAAATAGTAGATCAAAAATAATAAAAATACATAGGCATAATTTTTTTTATAAGCAATTTAAACATAAAATGTTGACCAAAATTCATCATCGAAGATTTGCAAATTGTTTTGTACTTAAAAATTTCTAAATGTTTAGTTTTTGAAAATTTAAAACAAAGTTTTTCGTAAGTAGTTTATAGTGTAACCAAAAAATCAAAAAAAAAATTTTTATAGAAATTTTAAGCACAAATTTGAACGAAATTAAATATTTAAATCAAAAATAACGATATTATTTAATTTTTTGTTATTTAAAATATTTTTTGAGGATTTTTGAAACCATTAAAGTATATTATTATATTTTATATACTTAATTAATTTTTCAGATGCAATGTTTTCTGCAAAAATTGCAATTGAATTATTTTAATAGCAATAATATCTTAAAATAGGTACACTTAGTTATGTAGGTTGACAGACTGTCTTTGCTCATAATTGTTTTTCGTATACAATGATATATATCATTGAATATAATTTTAACAGATCCACGAAAGTGACCCATTCGATATCTACTGTACAACAGAGCGGTACCCACTTTTCGACCTTTTTTGTGTGTATATGTTTACGATTTATAATAAAAAAAAAAAAATGCTTTGATTTTTGACTTCAATATCTTTTTAGTAGAAAATCTAGTAACTAGAGTTCATACTTTTGAGAGGTCAAAATTAAAAATTCCTTGTACTTTTCAATTATTTGCTAGGATTTTGACTTATAACTATATACAGTACATCGGTGTAAGCTGTCGTTAAATTATTAAATAGAAAAATATTAATCATTTAATAATTTAGATAATGAATAATAAGTATATAATATTTTATGTCAATCGATAAACAAATTATTAAAAAATAATGCAAAAATGTTGTCACCATCCGGTGTTTGAACCACGGACATTATTTAACTGTTGATTAAATTGATTAATTTCACATATAGCGAATTAAATCACCAATATTTTTCTAAAACGTTTAGACAATAAATGTGAAAAACAGATGTAGTCTTCTAATTTAACTCTCCGGCGACCTCGCCGCTCCTACTCCAGTATCTAGGAGGTTTTAACCACCGAAGAGCTCAGTTAATCAACAACACATCTATTTATATCGACGACGCCATTACTGACGCACAGTTTATAAGCTATTTCCGTGTGTATTTAAACACGATTTGATTGTTATCGTGGTAACGAATTAAATAAACGATTTACTATACGTATATGTGTCTATCCGAGATTCAGTATTATCACAATCAAAAACATAATAATATATTAAATAAATTATATGTATTACATTGTTTATTATCTATTTACATTTCATTGACTCACTCAATTACGATTTACACTCGATACCTATTTTACAGCTGAACGATTACTATTCCCTCTTCTTTTTCATTTTTAAGCAAGCTCACCCCTATTTTTCTTTTTAATTGTACTATTTAATCAAATCCTAATTTTTCAAATTTTTAAGTATATTTAAAGATCATATTTTCAAATTTTTTTTTTTGTACTACCTAAGGAATGTCCTGTGGTGATACAATCTTCAATTTTTAAACAAGAACCAAATTATTTAGGAGGTGGCTTTGTACTGAGGATAATAATACTTAAAAATGGTTTTACGAAAATATAAACTTTAAATATCTACCTAAATTTAGATGTTATATTAAATGTTGTATATTTTATTACATTTGACCACTTTTACAACTTATTTGTATCAATCAATAGTAAAAATTATTATCATTTTCAAATTATCAACGTCTCCATATCTACTTATTGACCCATTAGTCATTTTCATAGACATATTATCTTTAATACACACAGTTATATAACTCACAACTTTGATTTAGATACATCTAATTTACCTAAAAAAAATATCAGTTAAATAATTTAAAGCGAAAAAGGGAAGTTTCTATTTAGAAAAACAGAAATTTGTATTGTCACAGGATCATCCGGTACAAAAAATCTTAAGAATTCAAAAATATGATCTTCAAATTTATTTAAAAACTCTAAAAAATAAATTCATTGTCTTTAAAAATTATTAAATTGTTTACTTCAGAAATAGTCGTATTAAATACTGCACACAAACGTATTGTTTGTTATACATACACACACACACACATATATATATATATATGTATGTATACTAAATATGTGTACACTCACGTTTTCCGACTAGAACGTGTATCGAATGAGTAGCAGTACATAATATGTAATATTTTTGTTGTCGTATTTCTTCGTGTTCGACGACCAACCCGCAAAACTACATATCATAATACCTATAGATAATAGGTTACCCATCATTTGTGGTACAATGTGGCTAATCGCATGGATAGGTACTCGCATACCCGTCCCGGTCGCCCGCTGCAGCAGAGAACAAAAGCGTACAGGACATACGATATCGTTTCCCGAGATCTGTCGAGTAGACGTACCAGCTAAGACCTACCTATGCGGCGCGTTCGAAAAGGGAAGACGAATTTACAACACAAGTCATACTGACGGACGTCTGCGGATTTATGCGACGATCGTATTTGACGAGGTTGAAAACCCACGAGTTCGACGGCGACGGTCGCGGTTCGCCTGACCATCGCGTGTATAATATTGTAACCGCGTGCGGGGTTATCTGTGTCCCTTATCAGCAAGACGGGCGGGTTACGTCATCGCGGCGGTGGAGGTCATCGACTATAACGTTATTGTACTCATGTATAGGTTTAATAGAGAGATACCTCTTATATATATATATATATATATATATATAAGCCTGGCTACATGATATTATAGTATTATTGTAGTCGTGATGCGCGTAACACTGAATATACATAAATCATTGACGGTCGTCGGTATACGCATTTATTTTCGAGACAATTTTTTTTCTCCCCGCCGTACAGGACTGCTTGTCCAGCACCGCAGTAGCGGTATATATGGTTATAATAGGTATACAACACTGTGCATACTATATATATATATAGGTACTACGCGTAGTTATTTGCGGCCGGCACCCGGGGGCCATCGATTACCATCCGGGACGCGCGGCGGCCGTAAACAACTATTAGGAAAGTAGGCTGTGTTTAAACTCTAAAGATATATAATATACAGGAACCCGCGGTGAACAGCAGCAGCTATATACATGCATATGGCTGCAGTTATGTACTCTCTATTCGGATAAGCGTATGTGCGCGCATACATAGCAGTATAATATGTTTTATTTATCGATTGATGCTCGCGTATATACGCGCGTGTGGTGCGATGGCAGCTTTTTGCCGCGACGATTAGTCGGATGACACGATTTTATGCTAATCGGCCACGATTTCCCGCCATCAATCGCGCGCGTTCTGCGGAGACAAGCAACAACTCTGCGTCACGCGGATGTCCAAACCTTATTTTATTATATATTTCCTAATTGTGCAGTGCTACCTATATAGGCAGGTAGGTAGATAGTATAATAAAGGTACAATAAGGTGCATGATGCACATAATGGATAATATAGTAGTAGTAGTGCAATCATGGTTGTATAGTGCGTAAAGAGTGTAGTACAATAGGCAATAATATACCGTAGCTCCTCCGCATTATATAATAAAATATCAAGTACCTATAGGCTATCATGCCTGTATAATAATATGTACCTACGGTACACTATACATATAGGTGGTAAGTATAATATTATATAGTCGCTGCAATAGAAATGCAGCAAAAATAAAACGGTCAGAAACTCGGGATCGCGTAGGTATAGTTAATAAATACACAGGGTGGAACAGAGTAGATACTAACTGCTACCGTTTTAGGTTCTCTTATATCGATGTTGTGCATTATACTCATTGATATTTTCAGTAAATCGTTGAATTTTATGTAGATAAACGATCGATACATTGACACTTTAACCAGGAATCATAAAATGGCGGCCCGTGTACAAAATGTGTCCGGCCCTCAGTCGGAAAATTAATTTTTTTGGTGATGAATCAAAATATGAGCTTTTTATTAGTTTTAATTTAATTTTTAATTTCACTTTTATACTTTATTTAGACACGTGTACATTATATTTTTTGAAAACATCCTAAACTCCTAAAATTGGCTTTCAAAAATAATAATTAGTGATCCCTGACATAAACGATTTCAGGTCGTAGGTTTATAGGATGCTTTAGCCCGATTTGTTATAAGGTTATGTTTAGCTTACCTATATATATATGAACATCTGTTATAATAAATTTTATATTTTATGAAAATATCCGAACGGTCTTCGATTATAAAATAATCACACTGTATATATTGTAGTGTCCAGTCAAATCGTTACCATAAATCTGTGTACGCCGAGTGCTCGGTCGGGACCTTTGAACCAAATTGTGTGTTTGTATGTTTGCGCGCGCGCAGTAGCAATATTTTATTATTGTCTCTATCGTCCGACAATATAATGCTATATATCCCATATCCGTTCACTCCACGGCACGGTTAAACCTTACCGCATATCTTTCGCGTGCCCCGCGAAACATCATTATCAGCTGATATCGCACATGACCCCTAAAGACCCGACGACGACGACCTAGAAAACAAGCGTTAAAAACTTCGCTGTGCAGCACATATTGCAGTATTTATATGAATACTCCAGTTTACACCTATATATATACCGGGTACAAGGTATGCAGGAGAGAGGTTCGGTTATAATGTAAGACCATAAATTGTAAACAAAGGGGCAAAAAATGCGTATTATTATTATACATATATGTATATTATGTATAAACATGCCTCGAGGATTTCCACCGTCTACCTATAGCAATAATATTATGGTATATAAACCTACGACAATCGTGTGCATGTCGATATTTTATATGTTCTGATCTGTATAGACTATAGGTACAAAACCGGTAGCCGTCGCCTTCCTGCAGTAGTTATTATATTATACCATTATGGTTTTATGTGATTTTATTTTTATTTTAAAAAAAACCTTTTCTACGTCACAAAAAATAACCATGTAACGATGCAAATATTATGTTGCATGGTATGCATCATGATAATTAATACCTATCAGTAAATATAGGTACAAGGTACCCTCTTATACGTGGGCCAATATACATTTAGACATTTAAACATTTATACATTTAGCCATCTAGACATTTAAACTAGGTCCATCAGCCTGGCACTACAAACTCAAAATTTCGAAGTAAAACCAAACTAGAAAATTAGTAATCAATTCGTAATAATTTGTAATCGTAAAATCAGAATTTGTAATCTATGTCTAACTCCGAATTTGTGTTTTCTTTTTCGAGTGTTGGGTTGACGTTACTAAACAGTTAGGTAGTAATCAATTCATAAGGAGTTCTAAACTGAAGTGTTGATGATTGTTCTTCATATATAATATAGTATAGCTTTGTATGCACTTGATACATACGCATAATATTATGTGTAAATACTACATATACATACTACATATGCACTAACTAAGGCTGACGTATAGTTTAAAATTGGGTTGTCATTTTACTGTATAGTAAAAATAAATATAATATTACTCTGTACCTAGTCATATGATATAGTTTGTCATAAACTGTTAAGTATTGTCTTCCAGTGTGTGTTATAAACAAACCAATATATAATCAATATAATATCTTTTAATTGTATTTCACAACTTAATTGACACAAATTAACATAACATCAAAACTCAATTTTCAAAAAAATCCAAGGATATTATTAATTTTAAAAATTATAAAGGTTATTTTTCACAGATTTTATGAAATATATTGAAATTCATAATTTATAAATTATATATTTTAAATTTTTTTCTCTATTATGTTTATTGTTTAAACCATTATTTAAACTATGTTTTTTCAAACAATAATCTATGTATAACAAAAATGTTATAAATTAATAAAAAAAATTTTTTTTATTAATGCTTACATTATAATAATATATATATATATATTTTTTTATTAATCCACACTTCACAGGCAAAATATAGCTTCCCAATGTTTGATAATTTAGGTATGTGATAAGGAGTGACATTAAGTTGCGGCCCAATTTACTGTTTTGATGTAATTGTGTAAATTGCGTCCTGGGATATTTTTATATTATATATAGTTTGTTACAAATTTACAATCAATAGTTAAGTTGATACAAAAAAATGTAAGCTAAGTTTAAAGTTAAAAGTTAATTTTCTTTTTTTAAGGTTGTAAATGTTACATATTAACTAAAATATAAAAGGAACTTAGTTAAAAATCAGTTACTTTTTTTTTTTACATAAAATTAATAATTACACATTTTTTTAATCAAACAAATGACAGTAATTTAATAAAGATCTTACAGTTTTAAATTAATATATGTATTAAAATAAATTTTTGTAAGTACTTATATACAAAAAAATAAAACTAATAAAATCCAACAAAATAATTAAATTATTTTTATGTATTTGTTTACTTTTGGTTCTCTATGGGTAAATGAGTTAACTAAATTATAATAATTCAATTTATTATTAGAATAAAATCTAATAAATTACCTACACATATAATACATTATTAAATTCAGCTGTAATTCAATGAATGAAGAATAAAATAATAAGAAGAAATAATTATTAATTAATAATTATTAATAAAAATACAAATGTGTATGGAATACTCAATAAAATATTTATATTTTGTTTTTCTCAATGACAGGGTTACCTCTATTAATCATTTTACTTATCTGCTTATAACATATGTTATATATTTTGTGAATACCTGTGCAATATTATAATATTCATTATTATAAATTATTATTTATTAAATATTCTATTTTTTATTTCTGATTATTATAATTTTTTTATATAATTATTTTTTACAAAATAGAATATACCTGTTTTAAATCTGCGGTTTTTGGAAAAAATTAACTCTACGTAACAATAAAATTAAGTAACTCGTAAATTACTGTATGACATGGAAAAATATTTAAATTGTCAATATAGAAATTATTTTTAAAAAAGGAACCTCCTAGAAGATCGTAAAAAATTCTTGAACCTCAATTAGTCCTCCCCCATCTATGGTAAATGATAAAAAACCGTCCCTTTGTTATGAAATTATTATGTAAAAAAATATATGATATAAAAAATGAATAAAAATTTAAATTACATTTGCATTACACTGTACAATAAAAGCTTCTTTGATATTTTGAAACTTAAATGATCGACGGTTATTTGCCAAAAAGTTTTTATACACTGAAAATGACCTTTCTACATCAGCTGAGGTAAGAGAAGCAAACTTAAAAAATGTCATATCGTTAGGCGTCAAGTCTTCTGGAATAATATTTTCTGGATCAATATCTTCTTCTACTAATATTTAACATATTTTTTAATTTGTTTAAAACCTATATTTTTATTTAAAACGTAGTCAAATTTTAAATTCACGTTTCTAATTTAGTTATTACAGCTAGAAGGCTACTAAGATTGATTTAATATATAATAATTTATTCTTTAAAGTACCTTCACTTGGTAATTTTTACATTTTGCATTAAATTGCATCTTCTTTGTCAAATTGGTTTATAATAGCTTCAATAATTGGAAAGTGCTCACAATAATATAATGCTGCAGTTCACTATGTACCCCATCGCGTTACTATAGTTTGAGGCGGCAATGAAATACCAGGAGCCATAGTTTTAAACGTATCCATTTTGGATGGCGTTTTTAAGAAAATTTTCTTCGCATTTGAATTGAATTGATCAACTTCAGAAAATTGACGCCGAATTTCTTCTGATACTTGATGTAGACAATACGCCAAATAAGTATCTAACATGTATATCATTTTAGAATACAAGGAATTTAAAGATTGTCCAACCTTGGCCATGTTTCAGGAGCTGCGTCACTCAAAAAAGTGATACCAAGTCATGTTTTATTCCTGTTGGCCACAAAATTAAAAGAGACCTATCAAATAATTAAATAATTTCGCGATTGTGCTGTGATTCGCTTTTACTAAAACATCGCTATTTAATAAAAATACTTTTTCGGGTGTATCTACTTTTAAAGTTCCAACTATAACGTTTGCTACGTAACGTCCCTCTACATCAGTCGTTTCGTCTAAAGAAATCTAAATATTTTTATTTTGTATATAGTGCCTAATTTTTAAAATTGTGTTTTCATAAATTTGACAAAGGTAATTTTTTCTTATAGTAGATTTGGTATGTCGACACTTGGGCGCAGAAAATTGGTTGCAGAAAATTAAGTGCGGGACTTTTAGGCGTAATAACAATTGGGTGCAAGATAATTGGGAGCAAATATCAATACTATTTAACATTATTGGAAAATTTAGTCTGGATCATAGTTGTTCAATACAATAAAAGTTATTATTAAAAGACTCTTTTTTACACTTACGGTTGATTGGCGTTCGGATAACCAGCGTTCTATTGTATTTATCAATATTTCTTTCTATTGCCGATATCCCCAATCATCAGGTTTAATGAATTGTTCAGTTATAATATATATATATATATGTATAATATGATAGACATAAAAATTTAGAATAAGAATTTATAATCTAACATTAATACGAATATTAATACTTAATATACTATGTTCATGTGCAGGCAACACAATTTAGTGCTATTTCAGTTGTGTTTTATGAAATATTTCTTTTTAAAGTTTACGAATTCGTAAAATGTGAAAAGAATCGAGACCTGCTTATTTTTAAAGGTTATTTATACAAATTAGAACGTTCAAATAATGAAAAAACAATTTGGCGCTGTACTGAAAATAATAGTAAAAAATGTCGGGGTCGTGTACATGTGAAAAAGGGAGTAGTAACAAAAGAAAGTAAACATGAACATAACCATTGGTCGGATAGTTCTAAAACTAAAGCAAAACAAGCAATTGAAAATATGAAAAAAATACCTAAAGAAACAGAGCTGAGTTTACAAGTAGTTTTGAGTACCATGTCTAAAGAGATAATTTATTTAAATTATTATAAATGGAAATTTTAAGTTAATAAGTATAAAATGTTTACATAATCGTTTAAATTATGATATAGGTAACTAAATCTGTCACAAGTAAATTATCTAAAATTTCTCCAATGAAAAAAACAATATAGCGTATTCGTCAGCAACAATTAATGGCACCAGCAAATTCTAGAACGTTAGATGAGCTAGTAATTCCTGCGGAGTACAAAACAACAATTAATTTTTTATATGATAGTAACGATACAAATTTAGGAAAACCACGGATTTTAATTTTGTCGACTAAAGAAAATTTAAATTTAATGACTAATTGTGACAATTGGTATGCAGATGGTACATTTTCTAGTGCGCTATCTATTTTTTACCAACTATATATCATTTATAGTATACAATAGAGTAATGTTTTGCCATTTTTATTCGCTCTCTTTCCAAATAAAACGGGAAAAATTTACGTCCATTTATTTAAAATAATTTTTAATTTAAAACTGGAACTTAAACCAATAACTTTTATACTTGATTTCAAGCTTTCAAGCATAAATGCATTAAAAAAGGTGTTCCCAAATACGTTATTGCATGAATGTTTTTTTCATTATTCACAAGCTCTATGGAGACATATCCAAGATAATGAGTTAGCTATTAAATATCGTGAAGATTATAATTTCGCACTAAACATTAAATAGTTAAATGCATTATCATTTATCCCTCCACATTTGGTAATTAACGCATATGAAGTTATTTTGGAAACTGAGTTTTATAATGAAAATTAAACTTTATTATCAGGTTTTTTGGATTGTTTTAACAGTACGTAAATCAGGCAATTATGTTGTAATAATAAAAACGCCGAAATCTTAGATTTTCAATACAGCTATGGAATTGTTACAGTCTCATTCAATATAATATTCCCAAAACAAATAATTCGGTAGAAGGATGATACAATTCATTTAATTCAAAATTAAACACACAATATTTTTCGATATAGAAGTTTATCGATGCGCTAAAAAAAGTGGAAAAACTTAATCGTTTAAAAATGCATTAATTTTTGGCTGTAACGAAACCGAGAAAAAAGCTTAAAGAATATAGACACAGCTTCTAAATTCAAATTAATTTGTAATGATTTTGGAAACCGCAACATAAATGATTTTTTAAAAGGCATTGCTTAAAATTTATCATAATATTTCTATAAAATTAATATATAATGTCTAAATATTTAATTATAATTTTATGATTTTTTCTTGTTTTTACTTTTTGTAAAACAAAACGGTAGTTACAGTTTTTAATTAATATAACAGCTTTAATATATCTAATGTAATATTTAAAAATTTTCTTGCGCCCAAATATACGGCGCCCAATTTTCCGAACCCAATTGTCCCGCGCCCAAATGTCGTACAACCAGTAAATTCGTCTTGTACATTTTTCTAAAAACTGGTGAAAAGTTGGTTGATTTAATTTATACAATGGTATATTATAGCAGATAGAATTTCATTTGTTAAGTCTTCAAAGAATGGTAATTTTGGTACTGTCAATAAAATTTGATTTTTTGTACCTACAGTTTGTCGTTGTAAAATTTATCTGTGCTTATCTCGTGATATAATATACTGAAAACGGTAAATTTTTTGTCAGCAGCAACTTTCACCTCACATATTTTATAAAATAGAATTTGACCATCCGTAGAAAACACATCACTAGCATATTATATATTGTTTATATATAGATGGATTACTTGGTATATTAGCAAATAGTAGGTAAATCTACGTTATTATAAGTAAATAATATAATGTAGAAATATTCGTGCCCTATGTTGTGTGTTATTGTCTATAATTGTCTATAGATTTTATATTGAAATGTTTCTTTAGAACACACACTAAAAAACAATACTTAATAATTTATAACAAACTATATCATATGACTAGGTACAAGGTAATATTATATTTATTTTTACTATACAGTAAAATGACAACCCAATTTTAAACTATACGTCAGCCTTAGTTAGTGCATATGTAGTATGTATATGTAGTATTTACACATAATATTATGCGTATGTATCAAGTGCATACAAAGCTATACTATATTATGTATGAAGAACAATCATCAACAGTTCAGTTTAGAACCCCTTATGAATTGGTTACTAGCTAATTGTTTAGTAAAGTTTGCCTTCAAAATTTTGAATTAGGGTGCTCGGATGACATCAACCCAACATTCGAAAAAGAAAACACAAATTTGGGAGTTAAACATAGATTACAAATTCTGATTTTGCAATTACAAATTATTACAAATTGGTTACTAATTTTCTTGTTTGGTTTGACTTCGAAATTTTGAGTTTGGGGTGCTAGGCTGACAGATCTATTTACATTGTGGTATAAAAACCAATCGCAAAATATATTGACTATTATTTGGAAATATTACAAAAAAATCGAGATTTTACATAATATGGGCTAATTACAAACGATTGTTGAGATTTGGTTATTTTTAAATAAGACACGTATAATATTATATAGTATATATATATATATATAGGTGCAGTCAATATATTCGAACACTAGGTATATTGGCACTGTTATACCGGCAGTAAATTATATTATGACGTGTACAATATTGTCAATATTACAATACCGTGGCTGGTATGGAAACCGAAACACACGGTGTGTTTCGAAATAGATTTTATTATTTTAAAAATATAATACGCCTAATGAGATTTTCGATTGCATCCGAGATGACCGAGTTTCGTTGTACAATAATGAAACAATAACACAATATCAGCTATCGACGTGCAGTAGTTATATTATAAGCTAAAATATCGACAGACTGTAATAATTTTCCAATTATTACACATCTAGCCGAACAATGATGATTGGAAACAAAAAATACGGTATATCCCGTAGACAGAATGACAAGACCGTCGTTTTATATCAATTGTGCAAGTCTAAACATTTGCGTAATGGAATGTATACCTATTTCGATTATAACACTTTATTTATAACACATTTTCTTTTTCGGTACAGCCGCGACGCGGCAGTGTGATTGTGCGAAACACAAAAATAATAACACTAATCAGAAGGTATAGGTACCTACTACATGCGCTATATATGGCTCGCCACAGCCTCTGGCAACTATGTATAACGCTTATCGAAGCCCGAAACTTGTACCTGATAATCACCTTAAATAAGCCGTTATTATAGCAGCATACACGATACTGACGAGAAGACACGCGGATACGATGTATCGTATTAAATCGTTACGCAATCGACTTCTGTGTCATCTAACACGACATCGGAGTTATTATAACGCCCGATGTGTATTTTGTGATTAACTACACTCGATGACGACGTTCACAACGAATGAAATTAGATAAATCTTTAGTGTGTAATGTTGTTATTGTGAGAAATAAAAAAAACCACGAAAGTATTTAATATTATTATATTAGTAAGTACTTGAATAATATAATGCTCTTGGAAATTTAATACAATCATTAGGTATACATATTTATATTCATACAGGTGGTTTTTCTTTTTATTCGTCCAGAGAAATATTATATCTGTACCTACAACTTTTGTATCAATACACAGGGGACTATCAATACTGCTATCGATTTGATTATATTTGCTGAAATCATATAGTATTCCCTATATTAAAATATTTTATTCTGACGCCGACGATTTTCATACTAAACGTTTAATGATTCCTAAAGCGATGATGATTAATGTCGACTTATAGAACACGTGACGACCCCCAAAAAATACTGTGCACAATATACATATATGTATTAAGTTTCCTCCGATTTTAATTTTTCTAAAAAAAAAAAACAAAAATAAATATATAGATATTTCATCAGAAACTTATGTAGGGTTATAAATATTAATTGATCGGGGCAGTCTTGTCGGGGAGAGTAAAAGCCATGACGTTTATATTACTGTTTAGCCTACATATCTGACCTGCAACGTCCGTTATTGTTTCCAAGTGTATTGGGTGTGAAGTTTGAACACCCCGGGATTGTGGGCCAGTAGATCTTTAGACTACCGGTTTATTGTTTTGTGCGTATACAATATCACTACTAACTAGCTGCATTGTGTTGGTATATTTTACATTGAAAGCGAGCTCAAGGTTTTTTGTACAATTATTCATCTCCACGCCGTTTTTGCGACAAAAATATTATAAATATAAAGGTAGTGTTACATTTCACTAAAATTTAAACCGCGTATTTGTTGTTGTTGTTTTATACTTATATTTTCAGTTACAACTTTGATCTGATAGTTAATTTGTAATAGTGATAAAAACATACATAAAAACAATAATTTATAAATGATCAATTATTTTGGTAATTCGTTGGCAAATACTATGAGTAGGTGCTTACTACAAACATGGTAGAATGGTACTTATGAAACACAAACATTAATAAACTAGCAAATAAACGTATAAAGTTTAGGCAATTTCTCCAAGTGTATTGTACTTAAATTATATAACATAATATATTAATGACATTAAGTATGAATATCATATCGCAGAAAAACAACAATGCTTTTTTCGTGATATAAACATGTAGGTATTTATCAAAATGGGTAAACCTGTTAGGTTAGGTTAGCACCACATATACCACTTATACTGAATAAGTATCTATATCCAGCAATTATATAAGTATAAATTATGTGTGTAATCGTAAGTTCTTATGAATAAAATCTTGGATTTTTCATTTAGTAAAAGTATATGGTAGATGTTTATAAACAGTGATATAACTCAAGTAAGAATATTGCATGTTATAGGTACTGGGTATCTACTTAATACGTTTTTATGTATATATTTCACGACAAATATTAATAATAAATAAATATGCATATAAAATATTGTGAAACATCGTAACAAATTATTCATTTAATTATACTTGTATTATTAATACGTATACTGTATATATACTATATATACAGTATAAATCGAGTTAATATTAAAGTATTATAATAATCATATTATAGTATATTTTTAAATATCAGTATTGTAAAATATGTAATGTTCCTTTACATCTTTTTTCAACAGTTGCAATGTTTAAAATTCAGAATTTTTTCTCAATTCTTAATTTCTTGCAGATCTCGTAACAGCTGTGTATTGGCGTATTGTTTTGACTCTAGATGGTTAGAGTTCATTGATTGTTCATTAATATGTATAATAATTATGTTTAAAAGTAAATCTAATACATTTGTAATCAACAAACTCTAACGAAAGAGTGCATAAAAACAATGAGTAATGAAAACTAAACTTTTAGACGCCTAAAAAGTTCTGCAATAGGACAATATTATAGGCGTTCAGTATATTATTGAAACAATCACATAGTATAATAAGTATTTTTATAAGCTGTTTAGATAATTTCGATTGAAAATCATCAGATTTTTGAGAACCCTGCAGCAGTAAAATATATTAATGTAATGGTTTTCTTTTTTTAACAAAAATATATTTACAATCAGTAATAATACTATATGCAATAAGTAATATACTTTACTCTGTCGTTTATTTTTCAACTTTTTATGAAATATGGGATTAATGAAATACGCAAGATTGTCAATTTAATATTAATTACCTAATCAAAATGTAATCAATCTAATTAAAGCCAATTATATCGTATATCCAATTATATTATATTAACCGGCTAATTGTTTGGGTACTCATAAATATTTTATTTAGATATCGAAAGAGATTTTTTATTCTATTGTCAACACTATCCGTTAGTTAATTGCTTGTGAATATTGAGAAAATCAATATTATATTGAAATGCACACGTAAATACATACCTAAATACCTATAATAATGAATAATATCGGGTAATCCGAGCGAATAAAAATCAGTTGGTATAAGTAAAACTATAATGGTCCTCGGACCTAAGCCTACACCACGACCTTGGCTGCACGATTTACACGATTTACAATATTAATATCAATCACTTAAACAATAAATTGTACAGCCTTCGCCTTGCACGTAGGTACATTTCGGCGAAACACCGAATCCGCCTGTCGTTGAAAAATCGTCGGTTCACGCGTTCACGTCTCCCCGGACTCATTATTACGGCCGAACTGCCCACACGTCGCCGCCGCGTATGTGCGTGCCTGCAGTACGTACCTGCCTATAGACTTCCACGAAGGCGCAATAAATTCGCTCGGAGGTGAAATATAGAGCGTCCGCCTCCACCCACACGCCAAATGGCCGTGCGTAGTTACACCTATAAGGCCACATCATAATGTCCGAGTTTTTATTATATTTCGTTCCGCCCGCTACACGTATATATATACGCGTGTATTGTTCCTCTTCTAGCTACAGTATTTTCCCTCGTGTTTGTGTGCACAGTACATAATATTGTACTCCACAAGAATTTCGAGCTTTTTATGCCAGTCATTCGATAATTCGATATACGAAATCACGCGTAAACGATATGTTTTTTTTTCCGGCAGTATCACTTACCCTACACGTTAGAGTGGTTAAAACGGAGGTGCATTGATATTATTATTGCATTATACGATCGGTTTGTTTGTCGATCAAAACAATTATTATACGTGGGATTTACCCGTTATGTTTGCAACGCTGGCTCTGAAAAAAGATTTCAATTTTATAAAAAATTAAAAACTAAAAATGTAAATAAAAAGTTACTGAAATTATAGTAAAAAATTGATACGATAAATTGTTTGATATTTTCTTGATTAATTAGGAATTTGTTGATTTTACAACGTTGTGTGTTTTTTTTGTCTATCATCACCTATTGGGGCAATAAAATTTTTCGATTTTCTTCATTAAAAAAATTCTCAATAGTTTTTAATAGCATCGGAAAAAAACAAATAAGTGAAAAAACGGGAATTTTTATGCGAAGCTAATTTTTAACAAAATTTGTTTTTTGATGTAACACAAAAAAAAATAACTGTAGATACTGTGTAGAATTTTTAACTAGTATAATGATATACAATACTTTTTGTATAACTTTGAAATTTGTACAATATGTTTATAGCATTTTTACTTTAATACTTATATTGAAACTTCTTTGGCTACTTTTAAAAATTATTTCAAAAGCCTCAACATTTTATTGGTTTCATTAAATGTCACATGTAAAACAATGGTTTGTTACCAAATCGATTAACCATATTGAAGTTGAAATAATTTATTATATACCTAGTGGCATTTTAATCACATTGATATATTTACCTACCGTTATATATAGACTTATCGTTTGATTCGAATTACGTTATTTAAATCTGTCGATTTTTTAGAAAGAAAACATTTTAAGCAGTATGATTATATTATTAAAATATATAGACATATGATTATTACTTATTCTTATCGTGATTATTGTACTGTAGCCATTGACTACAGTTGGCTGTTTAAATGTTTGAGTTTCTTATTATAATATGCCCGAATTTACGCGATTCACATGTAATATTCATAAAAAGGATTTTTTACTTTAATACTTCTATACTACATTGGATGTGTAGCAATTTATTTTATGAAATTTAATTCTATATACTCAAATGTAATTTAAGTTGAGAACATTATATTGTTTTGAATTTATTGCACGATTTTTTTTATACGTACATATGTTTTGAAAACCTGCAGTACCTACTTTTTGTTTAATAGAAAGTGTTAGAAAAATACATATGAATTACAAATAAAAAAACATCCTTAAGTAAATGCGTTATCGATACATCAACTATCAATTAATTTTGTTTAATACTCGTTACGGAAACTTAAAAAAAAAAAAAACGTGGTTTATTACAAATCGCGCCTTATATGTGCCATCCTCAAACACCACGAGGCACTCGCTAACGTAACGATATATTATAATATTATTATGATTTTTTTTTTTTTTTTTCATAACGAATCGTAGAAACGACTCGAGGGATTTACATAAAAAAACAATTTCCACTGCAGAATCCGAGTACATATTATATAGCTGGGTTTGGCATAATATGTATATAATGTAATGGTATCATATCGGCGAAATCGCGATAGTCTCATCATGTATAGGTATCACACATACGATATAGCTTTGGTTTCTTATTGACTTGTACTTAAATGGCTACACCATAACAATCCGTTTTCGTATCGGTTTTCAAAATGATTTCGCAAATCGTCAGGCTCCGAGATTTACATAATATTCCAAACGTATTTCGGCCAAACTGGTCAACGTCTCGCAGATTTAAATCATATTCTAATATTATACAGTTCTCGTGTCGCCGGCGGGACAGACATATGTGCGTGATAACGGAGAGCACCACACACACACACACACACACACACACACACGCACACTCTCAGTGGAGAAACGATCTATACCTTATAGGTAATTTCTTCGAGAGAGGTTTTTCCTTCGGCGGCGGTGTGTCGGTGTCCGATTAGAACTTTTCGACAAATAGCGCGCGCGCCGCCGTGTGAATTTTATTCGGAACGACTACGACGACGACGACGGTTATGACTCATGTAGGAGGTAAGCGTGTTAATACCTCCATCGTCTCGCGCGCCGGCGAATATAATCTATAGTGTTAGAAGACGACCATAATAATATAACCGTTTATTATATTTCGTTTTCGTTTCCACGCCCGACGGTCAAGCGGCGAAATATATAAGAGAAAAATCGTACACACACACACACACACTGAAGCGATGATGATTGTGGTGTTGGGCTAGTGTGTGTTCGGCGCTTTCTAAAAAAAAAAAATAAAATATTATTATGGAAAAGCGGAGGATGAATAATAAAAAAAAAAAAAAAAAAATTGAAGAATAAGTGAGGAAATAAAAAAAACCGCAGGCGCTGGCCGGCCAGGTCGTGCTTGTGCATTTCGTATGACCCCCGCGCGCACACATTTGTGACCTTACGGGTACTTATACGTACACACACACGCATATATTATATATATATATATAGGCACACTCGTCGCAGGTATATAACATAATATATACATAAATAGGTACCTCCACACACACACATGGATAGTTATGTAGGTGCCGTATTAAAATACCCGCGGTGTGCGAGCGCAATATTATATTTATTTATTATTATTATTATTTTTAGATTTGTCGATGACGACGACGATGATGATAATAGTGCCGATGATGGTGATGATGACAGAGCGGCTGATATAAACGCGTGCAAATCCTGAGGTGTTTTTCGTCCACGACACCCTGTACGCCTATATACTATTATATGTACGATGCGTAATGCGAAGATCACGATCACGATCTCTTCACACGTATGTCTGTATAATATATAATATTATATGTATGCCTACACATATATACGCGTCGCGTTGCCCAGAACTATATGATAGTATTATTAGAGACGTATGTTCACACCGCGCGAACGTAATTCGCTCAAACACCACCACCGCATAAATAGACACACGAAAAACCCGAAATTTTCTTCTCTCGTTATTATCATAATGCGCGCTGCCGCCTCCGCACGATTTTTTTTTTTTTTTTCATAGTATTATGGTATTTTTATTATTTTTGTGTATCGTTATATTATTATAATGTATATTTTTTTCACACTATCCGACTACCCGAGCAACTATTTTTTTTTTTTTTTTTTGTTTTCAATATTGATAAACGAGCCGCCGACTGAGCTCGATATATAGGCACAATCAGTTCTACGCATCTATTTACTATCTTTAATTGTATATACACATTATTTTACGGTTTTCTCTCGTTTTCGCCGATCGAATCCGCGACGCACCATAGTTTTTGTCTTGTCTGGCGAGCTCGTTTTCACATCAATTAAATCAATAATTATCGCCGTAGTCGTTACCAACACTACCAAACCCGTCGAGCTATTTTCGCACCGAATACAATATTACGCATTATTATATTCATCATTTGCACTAATTTTTAAATCTCGATTGATATGTTAGTACTTTAAAGTCAAAAATATATAATTTATAGTTGTCTTACGAAAAAAATATATTTTTTAAACAGTATTGTATATTACGCTAGATAACATTTCCAATACGTTTTATTGAGCATTAGTTTTAGTAAATGACAAATAATATGTAGGTACCTATTAACACCTAGCAAGGCTTTGGTATTTTTTTTTTTTTTTTTTTTAAATAAATATTGGTATTTTTGCAGTTCCATTTCTGAAAGGATAACAGCCTTTCTCTTTTTTGCAAATATTGTGTAAGATTTGTTTTTGTCAGATAAATACATTTCATTATTTTTATTTGTTTTATACACGTTTATAAGTTTACATTTGAAAAAAAAAAACTTCCGTCACAATTCTACTTATGCATATAATGCCGTAATCAACTATAGTGCAGTGTTAAATTAAGTTATCTTATCCTTGAATTACTGTACAAATGCATTTGACACGGTTTTTAATTTGAGATATTATACAATTAATATTCAATTATTATTTTATATATTTTTAAACTATAACCAAGTAAGATTTTATTGAGTGTATAATTTATTTATACATAAATACAATTATTATTGGCTTATTAATTAATTTGCAGATATGAAATGGAATAACGTATAGTAACAAGTAATAATAATTATTTTAAAACCTATGAATTAATTTATTATACAATTAAAATGATTATAGGTACTCTTTGTTATGCGTGTATTGTATTACAGATATTTATTATCTAACAATTTAATTTTGCAATAGCATAATATAATTTATTTGAATCGGACATAACAATATTATCTGTTATAGCTGATAGATTATAAAATATTATATTATTATGTTTGTCTAATAAAAATCTGATCCTCAATCGATCATTTATCCACTGATAATACTATTTAATATAACTTTTCTATTGTAAGCTATTTAAGATGATATACATATTTACTACTATTTAAATAATTACATTTTATATTGATTAATGGAACTCTCATCTCTGACACAGCTTAATGTCTTAGAGATGATCCAACTATTTAACGAAAATTGTATATAACTACTTATCTTGTTATTAGTTTATTGTTGAAAATAAAAATATTATTATTATTATTTGTCGTTGCACTAATAAAATTTAATATTATATATATATATATATATATACTTTGCCGTTCGATTTGAATAGTATAATTTTATTATGATTTATTGCTTTGTAAAAGTAATAAAATCACCCAACAGTTGCGAATGACGATTAAAATGAAAAAAATATTCTGAAAAATAAAATGCAATTATTTTTAATAAAACGATAAATTAATCAATAAATAGATATAATTTTTATTTAAACCTGCAGAAATCAGAGTAATTTGTGCTCGTTGGTGTGCACATAGGTACATTATAATATTATACTATATATATGTATATTAGATCTAGCGTTACACAAATATTATATATTATTATTGATGTGCAGACTATTTAGGAACAGTTATTTTGCGATTGTAGAACGAAGAGCAAAAGGGTTAATATACGAGATACCATCTCGTCTAATGTTTAAAATGTTTAATATACACGAGTAGTGCTTGCGCATGTATATAAACATGTTTACACTGTAGAGCCGGTAGCTGCAGCATCAATTCTTTTAAATTATATTATAGTGTGATATTATAAACGAGATAATATATATATATATATATGTGTGTGTGTAAAAAAATAACACTGACAAAATATAGTAATACTTAATTTATAATATTTAACAGAGGACGGACCTACATTTGTCTTTATGTTTACACCGTTTCGCTGCAGCAGCTACATACATATATACATACATATATATATATATATAGACACAGTCTCGTTTGTTCAGACGTCCGGTGATGAGCAGGTTTGACCTTTATATATAGGTGCATGAGTTGTTGAAGGAGAGTCTTTGCGCACGCCCCGAGGGGGTTGGGTGTCAAGATAAAATGCAGAAGTTAGAACACCAATAATTATCATGCGTGGCTATAGTGAAGTAATGTGTCGTAATTTATAATATAATGTTTTCACGTACCTACCTATATATAATATACACTGTACATAAGAACTACGACTATACATACAGTAGATATATATGATGTGTATAGGCAATACTGTGCAAGCTAGGAGAGAAAAAACATGCACCCAAGACATACCTATATATGTGTGTGTGTGTGTGTGTGTGTGTGTGATAATAATCAACCAAAGTTTAAAACTGAAATACAAGTATATATTGCATGTAGTGGGTCGGTTTTGAAACGCAGAAAATGTACGACAATCCGTCGTATTCTTTTAGCAGATATTTATAAATATATATAGATACGAGAGTAGACTTTAACTGTGATACTAAATCATTATATAAGTGGCGTATTTTAAATGCTAAACACACCAATTTACCGGAGATATATAATATCACGCATATTATTACATATATAGGTAAATATTATGAGTGTATTAAACGTTTTACAGAAATCCCTTTTAAATACGTCTGTGGGATCATAAATAAATAGATTCGAGTAGAAAATCATAGCATATAATAATACAATGTTCGTATTATATGACTTCTAATAATTATCAATTTAATCTGATAATCTTTGATGCTGTTTAATATATACGCCATACGCGTATAATAATATACATTGAATACTATTATAATAATATATTCAACCGTTTTTGTCCTTTTTCATATAATAACGGACTGTCGCTATGAAGTACACAAATATGTTATGGGCAAACGATGGAGTAATGTAGATTTGTATTGTGCGTATAGTGTGCGCGCGCTGTGTGTGGCGTGCTTACAAGTGAAATCTTCTTATAGTGAAAAAAAAATGAAAATAAAAATAAAGTATATTAACCATTGATAATCCGCATTCACAGACTTCACATAAATCTCGTATAAAGTATATAATATAATATTATATCATATTGTGCACCACTGCGCCCATATGTATGCGTTTCTATATAAATACGGTTATATTATACAGCCGCATACAGACGGTGACGCGCGGACTTTTTCCAAAACGGTTCCACGGTCCTTTTTGAAAAAAAAAAATTTCCTAGGTAATATATTAGCGATTTGAATTACATTTTTTTTTCTCCACGCCTATATATATATATATATACGCAGCTACCCGTCAAAATATTGTTATAACCACTGTTATTTATGTATACGCGCGTGTATTCGAGTATATATATTTTGTACGCGGCGGTGGCTTTAAGTGCACGATCACACAATAGGATGACGATGGTTCGGTTTGTAACGGTGTAGATACGAGTGTCTGCGCCCGTCTGTCTGTCTGACTGTCTGTCTGTGCGCGCGAAATATAGGAATAATGGGCACCGGACAATGGCGGGTATATTGGAGTTTAGACGTGGTGCGTGCAATGTGCGTGTGTTGCGCGCAGGAAGTCTATGAAATCTCGACGATATAACAATATTAATTTTGCCGATACAACACGATGATATATGGTCTTCGTGGTGGGCATATATACCGTACGTATTTACGTGTGTTCGATCGTCGAGTTAAATATATTATAGAAGAGGACTTAATGACCCGTGAAAAATCGACCGTTGACAAAAGCGTTCAACCGCGCGGGCGCGAGCGCGAACGTTCACGCCTCCCCGCGTGTATAATAAAATTTATATATATATATACGACGACGATGATATGTGTTTACCTTTTGGGGGTCAAAACAAGGAGCAGTAAATTTTGTGTTTCAGCTATGATCCACAGCCCGTCGTCGGGGTGTACCTCGGAATCTTGGATCTGTCGCTCCGCACAGTTGCTCAATAATTTTTTATTGTTCGTCAATTCATTTCTGGCACACTCGTCCACCGCGCGGTGTACTGCACAATAATATTATGTCTAATTTGTAATACTATTATATTTAGGCACACTGCATCGGCATTAATTAAATACCGTTTTTAAGTTTAAAGCAAAACATATCGAGTACAACCCACAAACACACAACACATTTAGTCGGTAAAATTATTTAAATTGATTTCACCACTAGATATATGTAAACGTATATACATAATGTATAATATAAGTAATATATTCTACTTATACTATATATATGAATACATAGGGCTCGGAATTTAATGTTCTTGAAAAATTACAAAATATACATGCTTTATTATGCGCTTAAAAAAGTATAAATATGCATTGAAAATATGCACTTATTTTTTTACATCTCAAATATTTTAAGTACAAGTATTTTATAGAACTATAACAAGCATTTAAGTCCAAAATTGATATTATTAGGAGAATTAAATACTTAAATTAATTTGTTTTGGCTTTATAGTTATACTCATAAAATTAGAAAAATGATAAAATATATATAAGTATCTATACCTACCTATAATATTTCAATAATGGTAAATTGTTAAAACATAATTTCTTATATAAATTAAATAATAAATAAATAGCTTTGAACATTTTCATTGAATAAAATTGTTTTTCTTATAAAGTACAAAAAAAAAAAATTATACACAATGTAATATTGGATACACAAATAGTTACAATTTAGAGATGAAAAAAAAACTATAAAATTAAGTATATGAACCTATAATACTTATGTTTATAATAATGTTGTGTTTTTATACCAACTAGATATCTGAAAAACATGATAAAATATATTATAATATAGATAAAATCTAGTGAAAACCGAGGCCTCCCAAAATTAATTTAG
The DNA here is from genome assembly GCA_014851325.1 of Pentalonia nigronervosa. Classification (NCBI taxonomy): domain Eukaryota; kingdom Metazoa; phylum Arthropoda; class Insecta; order Hemiptera; family Aphididae; genus Pentalonia; species Pentalonia nigronervosa. The sequence goes on along the minus strand of JACXSJ010001034.1, from coordinate 45,157 downwards.
ATATCCACATTATAATATATTTTAATTTACAATTTTTTTAATTATATTATCAGTAATCGCCAAATATGGTTTAGAAAAATAAAACATGATAACGGTAAAAAATAAATATTTTTTTAAAAAAAATGAAGTTTTTTATTGACTTTACAATTATACAAAACAAATATTTTAAAATCTATTCACTTTTTTGAAATAATTATTAGCGTCTTATGTTAAATGGTCACCCGGTATGTAACGTACCGCGGTACCCATAATAGTTATCTATTATTATGGATTGTTGTTCATTTATAGGTACGTGTGCAACAGCAACGGATAAGGGACGTGTATAATAATACTCGTCGGCTGCTGCAGAGCACATAATTTGTTCACTTCGACCGACAGTGACTATGACGAATGGCGCCGCGGTAAACCTCGGTGCTCCAGGGACGCGAGCGCATCACATCCCGCGATCCGGCGATCGTGCAGCAGTATCAGTGTGCACTGCACAGCCAGCACATTGATCTATAACGATAATAAATTATTAATTGGTCCATTTGTTTCGAAGGTTGTGTGCACGCTTGTGTGTGTGTGTGTGTGTGTGTGTGTTTGTGTGTGCGAGCGCGCGCGATATCTTCTCATTGGGACCACATGCGGATTACTTACAGGCAATAAATCACCCGGTCCGGCAGCAACACAACAACGTCTGCCGCGTACGTCTACATAATATAATATAATAAAGCTACTTTATTAAACAGAGATGGCCGATAGATAACATTGCGCGGGTCTCGGCGGAGCAGCAACAACAGCAGCCGGCCGACCGACCGACCGACCGACCGACCGACCGACGGGCCGACCGACTATATAGGCGTACACATGCACACAATGGGGATAATGTGAGATATTTTGACAACGATACACACACACGCACAGTGTACAACGCTTTTAAGCGCGCCATACCTATTTTTCGGGGATTTTTATTATTGTGTTTGAATTATATTATTATTATTTTTTTTTTTTTTGTGCTGAAAAGGCAAAACGGGCGCATAAACACGACCGTCGTCCGTATTCATTATACCCATTTTTTATATCTATATATATATATAATAATAATATTATACATTATATACGCAATACACACACCCGCAGCAGCAAACAACGCGACGCGTCACCCATTATCCCAGGCCAGTCGACCAGAAACGTGTTCGGTGTGAAAGGCGTACGAAAATCACGATGATGGCCGCACGGTTTTGTTGACAAATTTCGCACCCCGTGGTCGAACGTCGTGTGTTTTTTTTTTTTCGGGATTCAAAAAACTGATAACGGGACATCTGCGCCACCGACCCCCGCCGACTCGTCGCGACAATGCGCACTTCACTTGTGTGACGGTTTGTATTTCTTTTCTTGCTTTCTTTCTTTCTGTCTGTCTATCTGTCTGTTTTTTTTTTTTTTGCTTTTTTATTGACTCCGCGTGGCGGGAAATTTTTTGAAAAAAACGCGTGTTGCGGTCATTCCCCACGGTCCTCGCCGCCGACGACAGACTCCCCTTCTCACTAGCCGTACACCGCCGCCGATGCCGACATTGCGTTATCGATCATGTCACATGTAAACACACATTAGTCACGAAAACCGACGGTTGTCAAAAAATAACCGAATCTCGTTTTGAGTTTCTAACACATACAATAATACATGATATTATATTATCTATTGTACATTTCTGTTTCACCGCAATCGATCGTTTTGTGCAAATAAAAATTATCTGGGTGCGGATTAATCGCATATAATACGCGAGAAATGTTTTGCTTTTTCCTGAACAGTTGAAATTAAATAATTGATGCATTCGCATTACCTATTTTTTTTTTTTTTAATGATGTTATATATTTCTATACGATACACGTTATTTGATTAATATCACGTACGATTCAATGGTACAAACTCTAATTATAATTTTTTGATTTTTCACGGATAATTTTTGATTCAAGGTCACTTTTAGCAATTTGATTGCATTTTTTTTTAAATTTGTAAGTATTATTTGTATTTTTTTCGTAACTCGTTATTTTATTAAAATTCGAAAAAAATTAGCATAACACGTTTTTAAAGTTAATTCTTCAATTATCTATGTAGGTACTATTTTTTATATATGTCCAGTTTGCTGTGTAACCTATATATTGATATCTACATGGCTACATCCTGTATGATGCCCATTTGTTATCTTATCGCCAGTCCATATATATTGAAATTATATCTAGTCGTAAGAATGCAATTCCATTTCAATTTATTATTTATTTACTTATATAAGTAATTTACGTCTGATGGAAGTAAGCTGTGCGGGTTTGGATGCGCCAGAATGTTTATCGACTGCATTTGTGGCCTGTGATTAGAGATATTTTATTAATGAAAATATAAGAATTTCTAAGAATGAAAATTATATACCTTTTTTTAAATTATTTCTTGGGAAATTTTTATATTAAGTTCAAAAAGTCAATTAATAAATGTATTTTTAGTTGTTTTTGGACATGTGGAATTAATTTTTTGATTTTTTTAAGTTATGTAAAAAAGAAAAAAAATGATTACACGATACTTGTTTAATAACCAGTGATTAATTTTGGGCCTCGATGCTTCATAAGGTTTAAAAAGTAAAAAAAAAATGCTGAAAGTAAAACATTTTTGACGTTTCTAGTACATTAGCTCGTCATGCATAAAGCGTCTAAGAAATATATTTTTAAAAGGTTAATTATGAGACGGATAATAGTTTTTTTAAACTAACTCTTGCTTTGTTTTATATTATCGGTGTAATATTCATAATGCGCAATTTTTCGTTATTAAACGATCGAATAAAAAAAATAATAATAAACTTTTCTGTAAACTTAATAAACGATAATAAATTATAATTTTATAATTAGAATAATAAAAATGACGCGAACTCTTAATGTATATTACAGGTATGGTGGGTATACGGTACACATACGGTATAGGATTTTATACACGTTTTGAAAAGATGCTGCGCGAGAGTGAAGAGCTCGTAATTAACCGATCGTCTCGTTTAAAAGACAACATCGTACACGCGTACACAACCAAGATGGTACTTATATATAAGTGTATACTATATACATGTTATATAGGTACAGACGACGACGCATATAATAATAATTAAGTCTTCTCTCATCACACGAGATATACATAACACATAATAATAATAATAATATTATACATACGCGGTCGCCACGGCGCGCGCGCGTGTGCAGTGTACTGTGAGTATAAAATCGTGCAGACGGGCGCGAGCCCGTTGCCTTATGACGTACATATATATATATACAAACATATTTTTTTTTATGGTCCGGCGATTCGCATAAAACAAATTATGAGCAAAATAAACGTAATAATTAATCGATAATATAGTATTATACCTATACATATATGTACGCACCATGTACGTATAAAGTATATTAATATCGTCGAAACCAGAAGAGAATAAACAACGACTATATTATACCTATATGTATATATTATTTTAATATAATATGCGCCTTACAAATATATACATATATATATATATAATATTATGTAAATGCAAATTGTAAACGCGTTGCTCCGCAACTTATTCTGCAGGCTGCAACCGCCGTCGTTTTACGCCGTGCGCACTTTGCTCGGAAATTATTATCCATCTCTCTCTCTCTTTCTCTAGTTCCTATATTATACTCATAATACGTATTCGTATCTGCGTGTATATAATATATATATATAGTAATTCATATAAATTAATAGCTCGCACACATATGATGTGCTCGTTAGTTTGTATACATACATACAGGATGTTTCGCAGTGTCGTCGGTTATTAAAATGTTTGTTTTAGAGTTTTTGCGTGATGATAATAGAGACGGCCGATTTATATTTTAATACTTAGAACCATAATGTTAGGGTAAACGTTTTCAAACAACTAAATGCCGTGCATTCGAATTTCACGCATCCATATGACATGCACATACGTTAATATTACACGCTGTCACCAGTGTGTGCCGGGAAAATACCGTGGCGTAAAGGAAGAACAGGCCCTAACACAAGACCTGGATGAAAAGCATCTACCTACAGCAGTTCCTTATATAATACACTTTTTAATCGTCTATAAACTATTTTGAACTCTACGTGAAACTAAAAATGTTTTCCTATATGTATACCATCCGCAGCAAGACACCCTGTACGTACGATGCAAACACACACACACACACACACATATATATTTATTGTATAATATGTGGTTACTTATATACAAGTGGCACGCAAACGAAATTAATTCATACCGTATACAGATGATTGTAAAGTAATAATAATAATAATAAAAAAAAACATTTTTTTCCGAACGGTATACACGAGTATTATTATTATTATATGTATATATACACGCGTGTGTGTGCGCCGTCGTCGCATTGTTTACATATACATTTACAGTCGTTGTAAATACGCGCGGGGTCGTGAAATACCGGCTGCAACGAGACCAGGTATTTCGCTCACGCGCGTTGTTTTTCCAAAGAAAATTCTCATGCCAGAGAACGTGTTCGTAAAAGTATACATATATATATATAAGTGCACGTATTTACGGACTCTCTTGGTCACGCGGTTGTAACCTTATGATAACTCGTCGCATTTTATCTCGACCGTACGATATGATTTGTTATACGCGCGTGTATGTGCCCGTTATCATTATGTCATATGGGTATATTAGGTGGGCAGTGCAGTTTTACGTGGTGCGGCGACGGAAAAACCGTGCCCGTGCGATATTATTTTTTTTAACACGGCGCGCTGCACTTTATTAGACGGTATTCGTTTCAATATAGCCCCTGTATTATATATAGTGCTTTGTCCAGCGATCTGTTTGTGACATTTTTAAATAGTTGGTGTATATCACCTGCACGAAGTCAAAACGAAACCCGCTTTTTTTTTTTTTTTTTTTATCATTTTCTATGTGGTTTTACAAAAAAATATGTCAAAATAATGACATCAAAATATATACAAAATTATATTTTGCAGCACTTTTTCTTAGTGTAGTGGCACTATCCTAACTTTACGTCTTCAAATTAAATAAATTTTTTCGTTATGAGTAAAAAATACTTCCATTAGTTTGTGAGCTTTATTTGAAATTTGCTACATTTATAAAAAAAAACCGATTAAAAAAAATAATTATTTACCGAAATAATGTTGAGCAAAAATTGTTATGTATAAAACTAATCACGATGGTGGCAACACACGTTCTAAAAATATATTAACTCATTCGATAATTATTCACTAGGTATACAATATTGTCACATATTAATTGCATTATGTCTATGAATATGTTTATTTTGGAACAAGAATTATAAAATCGGATAGTCAATTTATTAGTAATAATATTTCTCTATAATCGACAAACTGACAAGTATTAAAAGTATCATAAACTGTTTAAAATATAAAATAATTTAATATGTAGGCTCTTTAAGAAAAATATTCTTTGAATTCCGATGAAAATAAATTATGAAACTACTTTCTCCCGGGTTTGCGAAATCTGGAAAACCAATCCATTCCACAAGTTTGACTGGATAGATTCCAATTATTTAACTGTCTAAAAAAACAATTATTTTTATATTAATATATTTCTTATTGAATTGTAGGTGTGATTTGTATAGATATTATGATATCGATAATGTATTTAAAAAATGATTTATAAGGTTTATTCTAAGTTGTAGTTTGTATTAAATATATTCCAAAAACGCCACTAGCGAGTATAACACAATATTATGCATATGCGCACGAGAACACAGTATACATATTATATGAATATATGGGGTATAATAAATGTAAACTACACGAATTTCAGTCAATTAATACGATGGCAGAATATTGAAATAAACTTAGTTATAAGAGCAACGTTTCAATAAATATTTGTCGAGACGTAAAGAAATTGTAATAATATACAAAATGTATGTTGTTCGTTTTTATTTATTTACCTTTCGAATTGATCTGCAGCAGTATTTCCTTGTAATCATTGGTTTAACTGGCGAAATTCACTACGTAAAAGCAATTTGGTTATATTACCAGACAATATATAAATAAATACAAAATGTATTCATCAAATAGTTTACACGTGGAATTTCAGTCAACTATATCACTACTGGTCATTCACTTAATTTTTTATATAGTCTGACAAACTTTAATGTAACACTCATTAAAAACAAAAAAATTTGATTTGATTCTAGTTGTAACGATGAATATATTATATATAATTGATACTATACTTACATTGATTTATTGCAAATTAATTATTTATATTATTATAATTATGTGTTCTACGGTAAACAATACCTTGATGAAACGTAACAAACATAAAATAATACATATATAATTACCAATTACGTTATAATGATGTACGCTGCATGTATATTCCCAATACGATTGAGCGACGAGATAATATAAATTATTTTTGGCTGTACAAACGGTGCGTAAAACATGTGATTAAAATAAAATTTGCGAAAACCGCGATGATGATTATCAAATAGGTATAGGCATCATATTATAATAATGTAATATTGTAATCCATATGTGTGTCGGTATTAATTGTATCTACGTGGTTTCTCATTTATAAGTTGACATTTGTTGCGATATTTCAAAGTATAATAATGCGCTCCCGAACTCCAATTGAGTTTTTGATGTCACACTGAGAATAGTTTCTATTCGAAGGCTCTTCAACAATGAAAACGATGCACCCATCACTACACACGTCTTTTTGACCTGAAAAATTATCACGAATTGTAATACATAATAGCATTGTACATGTGAATTGAAGCATATGGGCTTTATTGTTATTATTGTACACGTAGTTTTGTGATTCTGAATTGACTACGGATTGGATGATGTACGCAAGAGATTGAAACATCGTTTTTTTTTTTTTTAACTTTCTTTTTAATTAGTAGTAAACAATTGAGTCGAGCGAGTACAACGAATGCAATAATAACCGAATAATACATTTTACTCTCCGAGAATAACGAAATGTATAGAAATATAAACTATACTTAATTTTCATTACATACGCGAATTCGTTTTTAATTCAAAAAAAATATTTTGCAAAGTAAAATCGATACTGGTGTATAAAAATTTTGTTTAGAACAATTTTATTACATATACTTATACTTCATTTATAATAGTAATTTATAACTTATACTGAAATACTATACGGAATACACTATATAGGTACTTAAATTAATAGGTTTTGTACTCAAATTAAATATTATTTTTCTGTTGTTTGAACTAAGTGTAAACATATCCTGAGACAAACAATAGATAATTTTAAAATGTGTATTTAAATCGTTTATTAAATATTTCACAACGTGATTCAAATATCTACTCTTTTTTTTGCACAATCCATACTAAATGTCTATTAATAAATAAACTTTTTTTAATACCTAGGTCCTAGATACATACTTTGGACATGACGAATACCGAGTATATATAGCTGTAATAATTTGTTTTGTTTTACGTCCTTATTGCAAAAGAACTATAACATGTTATTTATGTTATGAAATTAATTCATTGACATCTGGTTGTACTTCGAAGATATATGTTATTAATTATTTTTTTCATACAGTAGAGAATATCTGAGTATATAACTTATCAAGTAATGTGATCTATTCCGCTGCTGTCTTAGAATGACGCATCATAGAACCTTGAACTTGCGTCAGTGAGGTTTATGCGTAATATATTATATCTTCAATGTTTACTAAAGATAGAACAATTTCCATATATACCTATTTAATTTAAAATATCGATTACCTTATTTTAAAATACCTACAAATACTCGTAATTACTGTAAATTATTACCATACATGTTTATACATGATTCTACAATTTGTTACTTGAAATTGATTCTGGGTTACTGCAATGTTAAATTATCTTTGGAAATTTATGTGTTACAATCGAAAAATTAATCATGGACATAATACTATACACACAATCCATATAATTTAATCAAACGTAAAAAAGTGAGTAAACTAAAATATTTAAGTGAAATTATTTATTTGATAAGTATTGTTATGACATTTTGAGAAATAGTTGTAGGTACCTACATCATATAATTTAAACATATTAAACTGATGATTTAATTGATATAAATTAATTTAAAAAATAAAAATTTACATAATTAGTAGAATCATAGTTTTTGAATGTTTCTGATTTTTTTTTTAGACAAGGGTTATCGGTTATAAATTACATTGATATTCTCATTAATATCGATGTAATTTATTATATGGACTTTATAATATATTATGTTAAATGTCCGATAAATTACTTCTTAAAAAGTTTCAGGTTACTAGTGTTTAAATACTAAGGCCATATTTAAAAATTTTAATTGTCATAATTACATATTTATTGTCATATATGCATATAATTTAAGTAGTGTTTAAATTACTAATATTTTAAACAATAAAATAATTTTCAGTATATACTTTTTGGATTACGAAATAAACATAACTATTTTGTGACACTTAAGAGATGTATTTCTGATGGAAACATTGAAACGTAAATTAGTTTTGTATTAAAACGTATAATAAGTTGTGCATGATAATATTCCGTATGTGTTCTAAAATATTCATAAAGTAATATAAATCAGTAAATGGAAATCTTGATATAACATCATTTCAAGGTCGTAAATTTCAAACATATTATAATTGAATGATTATTAACAAGATATTGTATTTATCCGCATATATCAAATAAATTTGTCAACCGTGATCTGTTACAATAATAATGCTATGTATGTGTGTCACGAAGAAAATTGAACAACTGTTTTCGTTTAAAATGATGTAGGTGTAGTGTCAATAGCTTATTAATATTATTATTATTATTTATTTCGATTTTATATTTTTATGTGATAGTGATACAATTTAAATCGTTAATTGTCAAGATACATGATAATATTAACGTAGCTAAGTAAAATATACGTATATATATATATATAATGTGAACCCAGGTTTCAGATACACTTATACATAGTTGGCACAATGTATGTGTAAGTTTCTTCGGGCAAATATTTTTTATCTATATATAATTATTCGTCCTCGATTCTGCAAGTCATTTACATGGATACATTTTGTGTGTAAGTATCTATATGTTTTTTTTTTTTATATAACCAACAATAACGAACGAAATTGAATATACGCGTATAAAACGACGCATTATAGATATTATTATACATGTACGTGTTGTAGTGGGAGGGTTTAGTCATAAATTCTCATCAAAGTCTGGCTACCATTACGGGGCGTTTTGTAAAGTGCACATAATACGATTAAACCTGTTGGACGTATTCTCGTTTTGTTCTTTTATTTAAAAACGGCTTTTTGGCAAAATCGTATGATAAAGTGTCCGGGAGACTTTCACGGCTGTCAAGGGAGTAAAAAATAATGCAGGTAACAAAAAAAAAAAAAATAAATAAGAGGGTCGCCGTGATACGAATGTTATTATTATTATTATTTTTTTTTCTTTTTATCTCTTCTCCAGACGGTTTTTACGGACCATCGGTTGCTGTTGCACCGCTGCCGCTATATATATATATATATATAAATATTTTATTATATGGAATTCCACTCCGCCCTCGAATCCCTTGTAAATAAAATATGTTTCTGTTTGACTTCAGACGCAAAGGGGGACGCGCGCGTTATCTGATCCTTGGAAATAGATCAGGACCCGAGGAAAATATTATTGCCACATACGTGTATTATGTACATATATAATAAACGTCACGGGGAAAGGTAGGTATGCGCGGTGCGGGTCGGGTTCGTTCTCTGCAACCCCCGCACCGGGACGATACGAGATCAACAGTTATAAATATCTTGCGCACCCCACATGTAAATTAGGGTGTCCGCACACAGGTAGGCATATACGCAAGATTATATATTTTTTTATTACTATTACTTTTTTTTTACATGTATTATATTATTACACACACTCATATATATATATATATATATATATATATATATATATATATATACATATATTTCATTTCACCGATCCCGACCTATAACCGGAGAAACGGCATTTTTACCCCAATCTCTAATGGACCGTCGCAGACGGCGTTTTTGTTCTTGTTAAAAATCGGGTTGTCACTATCCATAAACTCACACATACGTACACACACGCTGTGCACACTCACGTTAGGTATACATTATATGTATAGGTACGTGTGTGCGTCATTTTATAGAGACCCCCGACAACAACGACGTTGCAAAACGATATATTTTATGTGTCTATATATACCTACTATATTTATTATATTACACATATTATTATATAATATTAGTATATACGTATACGCGTCTACGTGTTTATATAGAAAGAGGGTCGGATTCCTGTCCGTACGAGTATTTTTAATTTAAAAAGAAAGAAAAAATACTGTTCTCGCGAGCCCGCGGATTTTATTTCTATTTTTTTTTTTTGTTTTGGGGCGTACCGAAATATTTATCCGAAATACAATATTATATGCACATTTACGAGAGGCGCAACCGAGAGAAATCCTCTCGGACGTGATGTTTTGATTTTAATAACAACGACGCCGGTCCGACGCATAGGAACACACACGCACTCGCACGAACACCTAAACAATGTTATACGCATAATATTTCTAATAATATATTAGATACCTATATATGTACTTGCATACAACGCGGCGGCACAGAAAAACGTGGTATACGCATTCGATCGCGATAATACTGACAAGTAAATCACGGGTTTCCCGGACGCGTTGATTTGATGACGATGAAGACGGCCGCGACGACTACGACGACGAAGTTGAAGACGAGATGATGATGATGATGATGATGATGATGATGATGAAAAACACGAGCTTGACAATAATGACGTGGACTCAGGTGCGAAGGGCGTATGCTAATATCGTACGATTAATCCGATACTCACTCGCGCGTTTGATATTATATGTACACATACCTGGTCCATGCTATATAGGTGGTAGGTACCTACGTGCGTATACGAGATAATTATTATGATCAACTTTTCAAACACCTTAAACGCTCTCGCCGTCTCTGTCCTCCGCACACCATCGCTGCAGTTCTCTCATACCCTCTACCATATCTTCGCGGCTGTCGGGTTTGCGCGCACGCCGCCGCCGCAGATTCCGTCGTCGTCGTCGTCATGTCGTCGTCGTCGCGGTCGTATCGTTGCAGTCTTCTCGTCGACGTGCACGGCCGGCCGCCTTGTGTGCGTGAGCATGCCGGACGATGTTATGACAGGATCGTGTACAATTATTATAGTCGTAATAATAATAATAATAATAAGAAGAAGAAGAAGAAAAAACCACCGCCGCCCATCGGATTTAATAATTGAATAAACTGAAAATATCGTATTATTATAAAACATAACTTATAAGTGTATACACACGCATATATGTACGGAACCGCCCGACGTAAAGCCGACAAGGTCTAGTTTGGTCCGATGATATGCGTACGTGTGCGCCGAATTATTACGTGCCCCGAGGATGCGTATACGAATATGTACGTATGTATATTATAATATGTATATAATAGTGTGTGTGTGTGTGATGTAGTAGTGGTATACTGCGTGTACTTGTATCTTTTTACGAGCGACCCGAAAATGACTGATATTGGTTAGTTAAAGTTGTCTATACGTCATAAAATAAGTGAAAGTTTGATGACTTTTCATTTTTTTTTTTTTTTTATTATACACTTGCAGACGTATATTATTATCATTCTTTTACATTTGTACTCTAATTTTGTTAACAATAAATTATAATTTATTTCTGAAATCATTCGCGGAATCATCAATTTCTATTTTGCCTTGATTAAATTTTAAAACTGTGAGGCAACGCTCCCATATCAAAATCACCGATTTTTATGATTTAAAACAATATTTAAATTTAATGATATCGCACATTTATACTATAGCTCGGTACTATATACTCAGTGCTAGCTTGTCAAGCAAAGTAAGTGAGAGTAAGCTTCAATAAAAGAAAGTTATTAGTTTTGACATGTTTTATTTAAACATTATTTATAGTTATAAAATATAAATTATAAAAGACTGTAGCAAGAGGTCTTACATCTTTTTATTTATATTATACATTTTTGAACAGACAGCATTTATAAATAAATTTAAAACACTTTATTTTTCATTATTATAGTTGCAACTTATAATTAAGAATAAAAATAAAATAATATAAGCAACTATATCCTATTTTGACCTAATAATTAATATCATTATATTATTATTTTAGATTTTGAGCGGAGAGAAAAATGTACTGATTCTACAACGTTATGTTTTTTTTATGTCTGTCATCACTTTTTAGGGCAGTAAATATGCTTCAATATTCTTTATTGGCATATTTTCTGGTAGTAAAGTGAATCTAATTGGTACTTTAAACATTAGACATTTTTGATTTTTTTAAAACTTTTTTTCTACAAATTTCGATTAACAGTTTCCGTTGGGTCAAAATGCTTGAAAAATTAATACAAGGTTCCTCATAAATTTTTATAATAGCAGTTGAAAAATATTAAAGATACATATGGGCATATTTTTTTTATAAACGTTTAAAGTTCAAATTTTAACAAAATTCATCAAAATATCGAACAATTGCAAACTATTTTATGGTTAAATATTTATAAAATATTCAATTTGTATAGACAAGGACTGATAATTTAAAATAAAGTTTCTCATAAATAGTTAATAATATAACCAAAACATCTAAAAAGTATATTAACATGATTATTTTTTACAGATGTTTTAAGCTCAAATTAAGACGTTATTAAAAATTTAAACCAAGACAGTGTTAAACAATGCTAGTTATTTTGTTATAATTTAAAAATAATAATTATTCGTGTGTACTTGAAACGTTTAAAGTAAATTATTTTAATTTATACACACAATGATATTTTCAAATGCAATATTTCGGCAAAAATTAATTTAACCTACCTACTGTATTATGTATAGTAAAATAAATTACTTTAACAACTATAATATCATAAAATATATACTTAGTAATATAAACAGTCTTCGTTCAGAATCGTTTTTATATACAATGATTTTATATCATTAGATTAAAATTTAACACATTCATTTCAGTGACCCACTCGACACCTTCTGTATAGCAAAGCGGTATAATTTCGCCAATATTTTGTACATAATTGGATATGATATAAATTATACTATATAGTGCAGCAAAAGATTAAAATTTGCTCGCGTTAAATTCTCCACGCTGTTCTATAAAGCAAACCGAATTGGCGATATTGAACTGTGTACACAGCACTTTTTCACGGGTGTGTCGTTGCACCTGTATAATATAGATATTAATATATTAATATTATATCTGATTATCTACATACATTGTGATTCACTCAGTGTTTTTACTAGACGTGATATAACGATTTATACGTGGATATAAATATATTATGATATCGTATTGTTAACTTAACAAGACGCATTTGAACACGTCACGACAATGTTAAGGGGTGATGCCAGTGCGTCACTGTGTGGGCCGTATAATATAATTATATCTTAGTATAAATTATACATTCGACGATGATACACATTACGCTGCACTATAATAATGATACGACACATGCGGCCGGTCCAATAGACCGCCAGCGTCCTGGTTCGTCTCTGTAATATCGTCGTCCGATGCCCATCCATTTTATATTATTTATTATAATTAGTTGTAATGTAACATCAAAACCCGCCGGTTCGGCGGCGTCGGTATGTCAAAGTGCCGCCTCCACAGCAATCGTATAGTCGCACTTATAACGTACATTGTCGTAATAGCGCAACGTATGCTCTACTTGTAGCCAGAGCCTCATTGGTGAAAAAGGAGCATCAGCTGCTTCTGGCGGCAACTTTTGAAGAGCGTCAAAATTTAAACAATACCATCTATCCCCACCCTTCCCCAAAAAAATCAAACGTTACAATAATTATTTACAAATTATTTTTTTTTCTTAAATTGTTCAATTGAACATTTAATTACTAGGTATGATAGTTTTTTGCAAACACGGTCTGCGACCATTTCCACACAGTGAACGTGTATTCATAATAAAACGAATAGTCCGAATGGCCATGTAGACCCCCGAAAGTGTGGCAAGATGGGGAATTTATCCGCTTCTCCCTCATAGATTTTTTGAAGTCAGATATCACAAATCATTGAGCAATATTTTTCATATATTATTATATATTGGGTATAGTTATATTGAAACTTTATTCCCTCTCACTATTTGAAAAATGTTTGCGGACACCTGTGCAAATGGTGGTCTTATATTAATATATTATTTATAAACTAGAATTAAGCATTTTATATTGAGCATTTTGTACCATTAACTTATTTACTCATTTACTTATTTACTTATTTTACTTATTTTTTCATTTTTTCGGTAATTTCTGCGTAATATTTTATTAATTTACTATATCTGTTTTAACAGACTTTACCTAGGTTAAAATTAATCTATATTTTTAACGTTTTCTGTAATCATAAAAGTAATCATTGTAATTTAATGTTGTGCTCAAATGTATTTGATTTGAAGATTTTGTTGTTTTTTAAATATATTTGTAAACAATAATATATGCCGTATTTATAATCTAATTAATATATTAATCTGTTACAAATTGTAACTAAACAAATTAATCAAAAACATTCAATTTTTGTGAGCCAAATTCATGCGTGAGCCACCCTAATACTATTTAGAAACCTATATAAAGTATTGGAGTTAAATAAATAGGCTTATAAACACCATTCGAGTCTCGAGGAATCTATTGATATAACTTTTATTGAAAATGGTCCTACAGTAGTTTTAGAGTCTATATAGAAGACTAACAAAAAACATTCATTTGTATATACATAATTTTAGGCATTTTGTTATGTATATGCAAATTGCATTGGAATCAAACTTCTAAACACATAATCAAACTATATACTTGCCATTTTTTAGTTTTGACTTGGACTTTGGACTCTTTCCATTGGTTACAAATTTACAACTATATTATAATAGTTATATAGTAGAAAATTAGTATTTTTTTTTTTTTGTTTATATATGGTTGCTATTAGTCACTTGGGCAGATGAATAAGGTAAAAACATGCATCAAATCGTCGCGTTTACGTCCTCGAATAAAGAAATTATATCTTAAAACGTATATTATGAGAGTTGAATAGTCAATAATAGATACATATACAATGTATATTATACATACATATGTAGCTTAGTATATCCTACTCAAAAACTACTCAACTGATTTTGATAAAAATTTCAAATTGTTCTTAGAGATATTATGATAATTTATTTATAGTAGTTTGAACCACGTTTGAAAATAGACCAAGTGCTACATCCAATCTACTACAGACAAATTGTCCTCGGTCGAATTAGTTCACAAATCGAATTACACCGACGCCGATTTGCCCGTTAACTCAAGTAAGTACACTAAAATCAAATATAGTGTTGTATTTTATACTTGTTCATTTTTTTCATGGCAAAGCCATGTTGCCATTTGTAAAATTTTAATAAACATTAATACATTAATATATTAAAATGGATGTTGGTTTATTCAAAGTTAATGGACTCAAAAACTACTTGACCGTTTACAATAAAAATTATATCAATAGATTCCTTGAGACTTTGAGGGTGTTTATAATTTATTTTTCCAACCCCTATAAGTAAATAAAGAATGGCGTACACATGTTTTTTTTAAACTCACCGGAAAAGAATATTTTTTTGTTTATTTAAATGGTTGTCATTGGTTACATATTATATTTATATTATAACTATTATTGAAAATATACAAATATATTTATAAAAAATAAAGCATTGGCGCAGGAAACGTCGAACTAACTTATTGTAAGATGATGATTAAAATGTAATCGGTGCTTATCTAATTGTAGGTAAATCATGACAAAATAACGGTAAAGTAAAAAAAAAAAATAATAATAATAATAAATAAATAACGGTAATGGTAAATAAAGCGGTAAACAAGGCAAAAAAAGTGACATTTTGTAGCATTTGCCCATCAAAACCATTTGTATGTTTCCAATGTTTCCAAGATCATCAACAAAGATAAATTACATATATAATACTCAGTAACAATACATTGTAATGTATAATTTTAATACAAAAGTAACTTTTTTTCTCATATTTTTAAGTAATAATAAAGCTTTCATTAGTTTGAATATTTTAATCGTTTTTTTTTCAAAACTATCTATTTTTTGTTGTCTACGCCACGGTAAAATCTATATTTTTCTATCTCCAAGCCGTATTAAAATAAAGTCCATTTAAGATAATGTCGCATTTGGTAGCCGGCGACCCAAGCGGCCCCTGAAAAATAATTCGGTTTGGGTCGCTGGCTACCCAATTGGCTTCACAATAAATAAAATCATTTGGGTCGCCGGCGGCCATGTGGCAGCCAACGTGTTATTAAAATTCTAGGAATAACATATAATATATATTAGGGGACTGCACACAAATAAAACCAGCATAAACAAAAGTTATGAAATGAAAAAATAAATAATGTATATTATACATTTTCTGAGGATTATTTAAATAAAATTATTGTTAGATTCGTTAATTTTTTAACTATTCGTTTTTTTTTATATATATTAAATTGGTTTCAAATCACTATTTTAAAAAAATTACAATTTTATTTAATTTTGTAAAAATAATAACTCCTACCAGTATTTGAGCTATATTATTTTGCTCATATATATTATATTGTAACCTATGTTACTTTTATTTTGTTATTTTTACACACTTTTGTTCAAAACATAAATGTCACAAGCCAATAGCCCATGCTGCTGCGGCTTATTTATTATAATAAAAAAAAAAAAAATTGCACTATAATTAGGTTAGGTTATAGTTAATACAAATAGTGATTATACTGTATCAGAGCAAATCGTACATTTTATTTTTTCTGACATATATAGCATATTATAGAACTGATTTGGCCAGCGGAATTGATATGTTGGTACAATATCGAGACGACGGAGTACATGAGACATCTACGCGGGGTGCAGTGGTTCCACCTCGGCACACCCGGAACATCCTGTAGCCATCCGCCGGCAGACTTGTGTCAACCCGGATAAAAAAAAAAAAAGAAAATACAAAATGCAAAAAGCAAAAAAAAAAAAACAAAAAACAAAACGCGGAATTATATCATTATGTGCGCGCTAACCTACACCTCCCGCGCGGCAGTCTCTCGGCAGCCGGCGGCGGTCGTGGGCACACCGTGGCCGCCCTCGCCGCCGACACGCAGCGGTTCCTATTATTATAACCGCGCGCGTTCGCACAGAAGCTCTAAAAACATTAAAATCCATTACGGCCGTCGAATATACATTACGTACAGTGTAATATATGTGCGCGCGTAAATACACTGCACGCCGGTGTTATAATAGCCGTCCGACGACGCCGTGCGGTATATACCGTGTATATAGTATATACCTCATACCACATTATACCTGTACGTGTATAGTGTACAGGTATATGTGCATATACATACATACCTACGGTGTGTCGGAGCACCCGTGAGAACTGTTGTTTGTTTTCGGGCTAATCACGACGCGGCGAGCGGATAATATGTGTTCTTTTTTTTTTTTTTTCATTCCACCGGCTATCCGTTCGCGTACATATTACTTATACCCCCGCGTATGCCTATTACGTTTACGTACACCTAGGTATATAATAAATAATAATATATATATATATAAATGTGTAACACGACCGTGTACATAATATTTAATACGTGCATGAACGTAATAATTATTGTTTGGCGGTTGAAGGGCCGCGGACAAAAAAAAAATTCGCACACGCGTATATACAAATATATAATATGTGTGTTCTGCTTAGTTATTTGACGGCGACCAATAATAACCAGACCGATTATACAATACTGGGTATAATATACATCCATGCGATCCGTCGTACCTGTAATATAATATCGGTCTTGTATATTGCATTCAGAATACGTGTTTGAATATTATTTCATATTTTATGTTCGATACCGCATTATTATATTATAGTTTTAATTTTCTTAACCATCTCCTTCGAGATCGTCTAAACGTGATTTCCGATCTGATTAATTCATATTATGTAATCATAATGTATTATTTATAATAGGTATAGTATTTTTGTTTTATTAAAAAGGATATGTTATCATAAACTCAACTATGAGGGGGATTGAGTTCTACCCCCCCCCCCCACACACACACACAAATATCATAATGACCACAAATATATATATATTTAATAATTATGGTAACGAAAAATATTTTTTTATAATAATAATGGAATAATATAATAATTTTTTTTTTTTATTTTCTTCGGACAAAAAATTGGGCAATCTGTAATATTGAAAGATTTGTTAATTGAAGGATTATAATATTATATTCATTGATACAAAGTATTTTAAACTTTTTTGTTTTTTGCCACAAACAATAAGATTATTATTCGCGTCAGTTTGTAGATAGGTACACTGTATTTTTCACACGAATAAATGTTACAAAAAAACCATATTTAGAGTATGTATTTGAATAATTATTTTCAATATTATTGTATTTGATTACAAAAAAAAAAATATTTTAAAATATAAACATTATACTCAAAACATTATTTTTTAACGTTATGTTCGAAATCTTAATCATATAGGTAGCCGAGTAGGTACTTAAGTGTATTGTGTTTTTAAACCATAGGCACGTGCAGACAACGGAGTAATTAAATTCATCACTCGCACGATATCATTATTTCGTGGCCCGTTTCTTTTCGTTTAATTCTTTATATTATACATAGGTAGGTACCGTTCGGCGACTCGCTGGCCGCTGCGATATAATATCAACGTGCGATCTGCGTGCGCGGTGTGGTGCGGTGGCGGCGGCGTCTGCCCGGCGAGAAGAGACTACACACTCACAACATTACAACAACAAATACGTTTATCTTTTTTTCCCTCCCATAACATTCCGTTAATGAGAACATTTCGATACGTCCGCGGATAAGGCGGATACCCGTGTGCAGTACAGTGTAAAACAAAACCCGAGTCATTTATCAAAATGCCTATGCGAACATCTGCCCTGCGCAAAGATACGACGACGAGATGGAAAGACGGAAAGAGCGAGAGAGAAGGATCGAAGGATCTCGTGTTTCTGCAACGGAGTGCTGGATACCCCTTTTTTATGTTTCGCCGTTTCTTCTTTATTATTATTACTTTTTTTTTTTTTTTTTTTTTAATTATTGTCGTATGCATAATATGATATTGTATGTACCTACGAATATAATATTAAATATTATACGATATTATTATAAGTGGACGAAGACCACACGCGAGCGCAGGTTACATGATAATACGTACGGAGGTATTAGTAAAATATGTAATAATAATAATGATCCGAGCGACACGAACGTGCGCGGTTTATTCGGAGTCTGAATATTTAACCGCAAAAAAAACGGATATGTATCTATATAAATGTACAGTGCCTACACTAGTTACGTAAAATATAATATTTTCTCGATAAAAATTTCGGAAAACGTCATTGCAGCACACGTCGCGACGTTGTCTTCGGTTATACCTATACGTATACACGTTTACGCAGTTATATATAGTACCTACGCATTATATAATATTAAAATTAAAATATCGATTTACTATAGCCGTCTATTATACTATATTATATTGTTTAGATATACCTACCAAAATCATAGACGTCGCAAACTGGCAAACAATCGATGTTGCAGGTACGTGGTGAAGGTATATTATGTTTTTACGTGTCATATAATAAATTGTTTGGGAAACTTGTGTATACCGCTCTACAGCGATAACGTAAGTAAGTAATCACGCAGTTGATTTATTATTGTCAGCGATTTGAGTTTATTTCATTATGGGAACGAATAAATAAATGTTTTCCAATATTATATTAGAATATAAACGGTTCGGAAATATATTCAAAAATCGTGCAAATCCACTGTGATGGCGGACTTTACATCCAACAAAAATAAAAAAAAAAAAAAAAAAAAAAACTAACCTCCTTGATACATAGTTCACTTTGCCGCTTGAAAATAAATTGATGCACAGAGTTCGAATTAAAATCTAAAATGTAATTCATTTATGTAGGCATGTATAATTTAGATATTATATTAACTAACTTTACGTGTTCCATCAGCATTAAAATTAACTTGTTTAGATGTATCTATTTTATATTATAATTTAAAATATGTCAAGGATAAAAATTGGATCATCACTGATTTGAACAATACATAGTTTACAGTTACTTGATCCATAAATAAAGATTAAACAAAGAAGGGATTTAAGTGACTGACAGTTTACAAGATAAAAAATGTATAGTGGGTATATACTAATTAATTCGTTTTAGGTATGAAATCTGAGGACGTCAATATATATATATATATATATATTATTGTCAGTGAAATGTCAAATGGTAACTTAATAATAACTCTTTGAAATGATCGATTACCCGAGGAATGTCAAATCTACATCAATTATTTAATCTAACTTGAAACAAAATCATTTTTGTGACGTGGTTGAAGAACAATATCAAACCGAACTAATACTTTACGATATACCTATATATACAATATATACCTATGTATAGGTATATACATAGGTACCTATGTATACAACATATAGAAGGCATTTTCGATTTAATATTCTATTAATAAGACATTAATACACAACAATAATTAAATAAATTCTAATAATCGTAGAACTAATTGAGAAAATTAAATAAGAATTTTTTATCGAGAAGATTAACGAAGGAAAAACGGAAGGGAATTAAGTGAGAATTAATATTCTGAGATATTATTTTTTTTTATTAGTTATTTAGTTAGTCAACCATCAAGCTACACACTAATACGCATATCTGCATATGAGCTATACTACTACAATAACAGTCTTTGCAATTATTATACCTTTCATACTTATAAGATTAAACAGAAAAACTTGTCATACAGTATAGTAGAGATTGCGAAAAGTATATAATATTATTATTACAACATATTTCTCATTTAAATAATTCCAAATGGGTTCTAAAAATAATATTTTTTTTTAATCGATAGTCTTAGTCTGACTTACGTGTTATCGTTTTCGCTGTATTCTGTGCATACATATTATAATCTCCGGGTAAATTTTACAATTAACTTTTTACAATCTATACAATCGATAAACGTTTGGGTTCAGTTTACTACGCGTATTATTTTTTTTTCGCTACCTGTAATCGTCGGTAGATACCAAGTGTACGTTTCCAGCCCGCAGACACAAATAATTTGATATCCTATACAATATATTATATATATATATATAATTCGTAACATGTCCAAAAAATATCTACAATAATAATAATAATAATAATAATAAATAACGTATATCATTATATTACCTACACACATAACATAAATATGTATATATATATATGTATAATATACCAAATACGCGTGTATGTTTCATTTGGTTTTTTTCCCCATAATCTCACCCTGTGCATGCGTTGCGTGTCTGTACCCATGCATCGTCGTATATTATAAACATGGTAAAATAATAATAATAATATCATACATGTAGTGTATGTTATAGCCATATAGGCGTCCGGCAATAATTATTATTATCGGAATGCTCTGAAACGATTTAACTTTTGCCGATTTCGTGGGAAAATCTCAAAAATCTGTATTACATACACAATATAGGTATGACGAATAAGACGATACACGCCTATAATTTAACGTATTTAACGTATTTAACATATTAAGTTTGATGATTAATTAGCTTTTCTGTACGTACCTACATATATATGCATAGAGTATCTACTGCAGTTTATACTATACATACTGTGTACAGTGTACACCTTGTCATTATAATATTATCCTAGACGAATGGACTCACCAACTAATATTATTATTAATATTTAATTTTTTTCACAACTATTACTAACAAATGGTTTTTAAGTGGAAACAGAAATTTTCAAAAAGGTGAAACGTTTCAACAGCTCTTCCCCCACAGGTTTTTTTGATTATTTCTCAGTAGAAAAAATTTGAAAATAGTCTTTCCGATTCATATTGATTTTGTGCTAATTATTGCCACCCATATATAAGATAACTCAAATTTATGTGTTATAAAACATATTTGTATTATTATAATATTCTTATATGATTCAAACATATTTTATTTTGTGTATTTTAAATTTCAAACAAAATGTATAGTTGTTTATTTTTTCAAATATGTAATGTTTTTCTATCGTATTGATTATTTATCCTATTAAAAGATTGTTTTTGCACTATTTGGCAATTGTGATTAGCCTCCTAGGGTTTTTATTTTTTTATTCAGGTATTGATTTCCGTTTTATTCACAAAGATTTTTATATTATAAATAAATTAGGTATAGAAAAGTTGCCTATACTACTTTTAATTTTAAATACAGATTAATACTTAAAATAATTAAGTTATATGAACAAAAAAGATATAAATAGTAATCTTTCAAAGTTTATTTCAAATAATATTTTTTTAGATTCTTATTATATTAGTAGCGTTAATTGAGTTAGAATCATATTGTATGTATACACAATTATCATAAAATTAATAAATATTAAAACAATATTATATATTTTAAAATAGTTTTAAATTAAAGATTTTGATTTTTCTCAACAAAAACCCGTATGTACTTTTACATAAAAGGTAAACGAGATTAAAACAATGTATATTACAGACCTGAGTGTATTTAACCGTTTATCGAGTAGTGATTAATATGTATATTTATATTAATATGATATTCTATAAAAATGTATATAATTAACTGATTAAAAATTGTGATTATACATTATTCAATTAAATAATATGGAAATGTTGACTTTAAATTCAAATAAAAATAAGTTATGCAATACTATTTTAAAGCTTGTTTTTACTTTTTATGTATTAGGACCCATATGGCAACATTATAATATAATACAGTAATTTATTGTATTTCAGTTATAAGTACAAAAAAATTCTGTATCGGGTAATTTTGCTAAAATATCACTTTAGATTAATAATAATATTAATCAATGTTTATGTTTGTTAATATTGTGGTGTGCCTACTACTGTACAATAAGTTGGTTAAAAACTTCGGGTTGTGTATGCGCCGTCTATATATAATAATATATTATGACCGAGGACGCGTGTCATGTGGTTTACCGTGTTTTCGCGCGCGTAACCCGTTCCCGTAACGTCTTTCTCTGTGCGCATAGCTGTCGTGACCGAAACGAAGGCCGAGTCACCGAAAAAAGGGTTAATGGACGAAATGATAAACGAGCTTTAAAAAAAGGATTAATGCAGTGCGTTTGTAGTGGCGACGGGTTGATATAGATTTTCCGTAAAAAATGGAATAAAGATGGGTTAGGAGACTGCGTCGACCGTGGGAACTGTGAAAAAACCATCGTCATTACCTGGTGACCGCCTCTGACGTCTCATAATAATATATAAAATATTGTATATATATATGTGCACTTAAAATATAATAACAATATAAAAAATAAAAATTGTACTTCCAAACTAATGGTATTGTCGTTAGTAGGTTTGTGCACTATATTTCAGACATTTCTACACGCATTAGGTCAATACAAATATAATAATACATATAGTATAATATTATACTGTAGGTATATACATAGTCGCGCAAACACGCCAAACCGAGGGAACATGCATGACGTTGTCTTTCGAATTAATATCACATTTTTATATACAGAATGATTCATCAAGCATGTTCACCCCCATTTTTTCCTTTAATAATGAAATTTATTTAAATTTTGATGGTTGAAATTTCTAAATATTCTTCAAATTCTTGAGATTTTTGTACTACTTAAGGAGCGTCCAGTAGCGACACAATTCTCTGTTTTTTAAACGAGAACAATCTTTTTTTATTGTAAATTATTATAAGTAGAAAATTTTTTTTGGAAAATTTTAATATAGGCACCTAATTTAAAAATTGAACGAGTAGTTCCTTATCAGTTATTAAGAATAACGCCCATAAAAATAGTTTTACAGGAATATAAAATATAAGTAATATTGGATCCCTTTTACAAATTATAAATTTTGAAAGATTAGTATTAATTTAATAATTACTACAATTTTCAAATCGCCGTCCATAGCTCCCATGTATCTTCCAAACCCATTATCTTAAACTTATTATCCTTAATACCTACACAAATTTAAATAATTCAAAACTACTTTTTCGGATTTTGATTTTGACACAACATTATTTCCAGAACAATGATTCTCTAAATAATTTACAGTAGAAAAGGGGGATTTGAAAACAAAACTTTGTATCATCACGGGACACTTCTTAATAACAAATCTCAATAATTTAAAAATATGGTTTGGTATATTTAAAAATTTTAAAAATCAGACTTTGAATAACTACATAATTGGATCACTCTGTATCGCCCTATATAGGTTTTTCAATCGTTATTTAAATCCGTTCAACATACTAGCGGTACCTATGTATTATTGTGCATACGGGATTTAAGAAGCGAATTCGTAGGACGCGCATATTAACATATTTTTAGATCGATGATAATTTTCACACGGAATCGTATTGGTACCTACTGCAGTTCTTTGACGAAACCGCAGCGGAGACGTTCCGAGTGTATATATTATTATTGTATTAAACACTCGTACGAATATAATATATAAATGTATATTGCGTAAAATAATATTATTATATATCATACAGATAAGACGCCATATACGAAAATTAAAATATGTATTGTACGTATATACTGCGGCACAGGAACAAATAATATAACGTCGTGAATCTGAAGTATGAAATTAGCATGCGAAATGCTGTCAGAAACGGCGGCGGCGTACCCAACTCTCTTTTTTTTTTTTTTTTTAATACCGAAATATTACGGTCGACCATTGTTATTAAGTCGCGCATGTCCATTACGTCCGTTGGCATTAAACTAATGCTGTCCAGACCGCAAGATGTGCAACACCCATAATCATATACTTTCACAATGGACTCGTAATTAGAATAATATACGAGAGAATAATATTATCTCTTCCCATATATCGAAGACTTTACGCGGTTGTCATATATTATGTTATATTATTTATATACATCTATCGTATAAATTATTTTGCGCGCACAATTTTATTTTTTTTTTTCCGTGTTTGTTATTTTGTACTCGTTAAGGCGACGCGCGCACTCGTATCTGCTCGTACAACTCCACTGCAACTCGGGTGATCTTTTCACGGGAAAGCCGCCGCCGCCGTGTATAAAATATACAAAAAAAAAAATATATATATAAACCGCTCGATAAAAAATATGTGTGTAAAAATATATGTGTCCGTGTCGCCGCGGGGATTCGAATAATAATAATAACAATAACAATAATAATGTGTAACTGCTGTACATACCTCGTATATTATAATATAATGTACCCCATCATTGTGTGTGTGTGTATCGCGCGTTACACCTGCAACCGAAACTCGTCAAACCGCCCTCGTATACGGCTCTTTTTACTTGGAGTTTATAGTTTTGTTCAGGGAAATTTGAATCCAGGGTGTCCCAACGCCGCGCGGAGCTCGTGTCTTGTTCGTTGCGCAATCACAGAACCGCGTCGTCATTACAATTGTACATTCGTACAATTAATCGTATGTTTATAATATAGCCCCGCATGGGCGTACCTATATTAAATTATTATGCACAGAATATAATACATATACGGACGTGACGCAAAATCTTCGATCAAAACGCGCGTTTTTATCCCGACCACAATGACTGTCCGAAAATCGCATCGAACACCGCTCCGCCGCAATATCACCATTATTACCATTATTACGTACCTATAGTGCTATCGTTATTTTTTGTTGTACTGTTTAAACAGCGCAGGTATCTCATCGACCATCGACCATTGTAATTAGCCTCCGCCGTCAAATAATAGGAATAATAATTTACATTAATAATTGCTGTTAATCATTTCCGCTACCTGTATACACAGTTGTACATATATGAGCCATTATCGTAGCTTAATCTCGTATGAAATCGTGTCTAAATATATTATAATAAAATCGAAATTTGTCCATTTATACCTGATTCGCGTTAGCGTATATTTTTTATATTGATAATAATGATGTCATTTAAACTGGCATTAACGATGCGATGAAACAATCCAACAAAAATCACTCGGATGTCAAAGCTATGCAATATTATTTTCTTACCAAATCATGAGGTACGATTACCCGTAATATTATTATGAGTCGGCGTGAAATATAGACGACGAGTGGCTAGACAATTTGACAAAGAACGACGCAACAGTGGTCAGACCATAGACAATTAAGAGTAGATAGGAAAACGTCTCTATTTATCTACTGATAGCCCACTGGGCAGCGTTATCGAAGTTAAAGTATAAGTCCCGCCGATACTAAAATTATACTACAAATACAAATAACCATACAGTTATCGTCTTCTCTTATCAGTTACCAGTATAGTATATCCATTGTTTATCCAAGCAAATCGAAGGCACAGTTACCAATTTACATGAATATTTATTTAAATACGACATTTTTTTATTTATACCTATTGTTTTTTTTTTTTGTAAAAATGGCATACCGCCAAGAGAAGAAAAAAATATTACCCTAATATACCCTTCTATTATCATTTAATAACACTTGTATAGACATAATATACTATAAGTACCTATTCCCAGGCACACAGTCACAATTTATTTTTGGAAGGTTTCAATTTTATATTTAATTATAATTTGTGAGAGGCTTTACACTCTCTATTGATGTATTCATCAATATTTATATTAATATATAATATCAAATATATGCAATAGAACCTTATGACAAAATACATGTTTTGTAGAAATCTCAAAAAATATATTATTTGCGTAAATATAATTGATGGTGGGGTAAGGGATGTGTTTCAACTCCCAAATCATCCTCCCTGGCTACGCTATTAGGCATTCCTATCCATCGTGTTATTATTATCTATATGTCCATACCATCACACTTCGCAACGAACGCGTGTCATTTCGTGAGTATACTATGACTTTATCCGACGTCTCCTGTGAATTTATATAGTGTCTGCAAGCCGATCTTTCCTCCCGAACGAACTCTACGACTGCAACCATAACGATAATAATAGTTGTTATAATTATAATAAAAATTCGGGGAGGTCTAGGTAATGGTTTGCGCGGCGAACTGCAGTCGGGTCTGGTCGTCGTCGTGGGCGTATTGCCGCCGCCGAGTATACATAATGTTGTATGTATATACTACAGCATTATTGTGTACACACCGCGACATCCTGTGCGGTATACGATTTGATTAGACGACTGCAGAGAGGTTCCGGGGCCAATGTTTTTATTTTTTTTTATTATATTATTTCTATTATGTTGACGATTCTGCGGTTTTCGATTACGCACGGAAACGTACGCACGTTATATTTTTCCAAAATTGACTTCTGAATTCCGCGGCGCGATTGTTGTTCTCTATTGGTGTACCAGCTGTATATGTATATAAAAGTGGCCGTCGCAATCAAATCACGTAATCCGTCGTCATCGGCTGCGGCGGCGGCATCTATAGTATATTACAGGTCGTCGTCGTCGTTGGATTAATTCGGTTTTCAGGACTTGCAGACGATGTGCGCCGACGGTTTTGTGTTGTACTGGCACGAGCTATACTTATATCATATACATATATATATATATATAATACGTACAGACGCGATCACTTCTTATAAAGTCGTATACAGTAAACATATTATATTTAATAATGCGTACGATACACTATTTGTTGTTTTTTCATTTTTTTTTCATTACGTTTCGCGGTTTTTTTCATGGAAAATTTGTTATTTCGCTTAATCGACCGCCGACAGTCGTACGGCAGCAATATAATATACATACCAGCTAGCTGGTAATGTATTGTCGCCGGCGGCGGCGGCGCGGCGGTCATCACGATTTTTTTCGCGCAAAATTATATGAAAAATCATAATATAATACACGACAGATGCCCATTACCTTATGTACATTATTATAATAATATAATATATAATGTATGAGATCATTGAAAACTATAGAAATATCGAAATTGGTTGCGCATATATCCTACACGTCATCTTGCTATTATATTACCTGCTTGATATTATTATAGTTTGTACATTACAAATCGTCTACTATAATAATGTGTAACGCAAAATCGCAACGGTATTATAAATATAGGAGTAAGTACAATTATTATTATTATTATTATATACACATACTCAAGTCGTGGTGTTTTTATGTATTTTTTTCTTTCACATTTCTGAGGTTCATTTTACCCGAACGAGTGAACGACACATATCATTTGTAACTCATTTATTATTATTGTTATTATCATGGTCAGTTTAATGTGAATTCCTTCGTGCGTGCTCAATAAACCGACTTTGATTTTAAATTATACGTAGGCACCCTATATGTGTATATGTAAATGTTAGGAACGTGTAAAGTTGTAAAAGGAAAAAACAAATGATCGGCATATAAAGTCAATAAAGTCTATTGAGACGTTTTGATGAGTATATGTTATACAGGGTGCAACAGATTCTTATCATAATCATCTCATAATATTATCAATGATGATTCACATCATATGACCACCAAATTTAATAATAGACTATTTATATGTACTATAATAAATTTATCGATGTCAAAAGAGTCCGTCGGTAGTGTTGGCGTTTCCCTAAAATTATTATTGTAAATAACACTTTTGTTACACCGTGTTATCTGTATATATCTGATATAGAACAGTATGTTTTATTATTGGTAGAACGATAACACCCGCATTTACGTGTGTTTATTGTTATTCATAATATAAATAATACATATAAAGTATAATAATATTTAACCGACAATTATTAATAGTATAGGTATTCACTACGTGATGGATACATTAATAATAATTATATAGTGTTTCTCTCTAATCGCCAAAATCGAAAAATGCTATAATAATCACGCGCAAACACACAATAATTATTTTAATGTCAAAGCATCAGACATCCCCCGGAGAAGTTCATTTAGGATTGTAACTATAAATATAATATGTTATTATATATAAGAACACGTGCAATTTAAATTAAAACAATTTATAGGTGTTGGTTTTTATATATATACGCTCGTTTAGAGATGATTTATGCTCGATTTATTATCAACACGAACTACACAGTAGTGCAGGTACATTAATCGTTAACAATATTTTCCGTGTAAATTCTTTGTAAACTAGTTACGATATAATAATAATAATATATTCGCTCTTTGCAACGTGCCACCCGTAATAAATCATAACAATTTGGATATCCAAATACTGCTGTATTGCATACGATTATGATGTATAATATAATATACATACCTATTATGTGTCGGACAAATTCTTCCTCGAGTTTCGCACGTTGGCAACAATATTATTATTATTATCTTCCCGCAATACGACAAATCTAATTTGCAACTGTCATTTCGATTATTCTCGTATTAATCAAAACAACACGCAAATGCAAATTAAAATCCCCTACCGCGGTGCGCGGATCCAGATTGACGCACGGACGCCGCAGCAGCGCAGTGTAAGCGCGAGTGACAACAAATTGCCGCGGTAGTTATATAATACATTATAATAAGAGCTTTGTGTTCGCATTAAAATATATTAACATTATAATATTATTATATATGTGCCTATAATATATAATAGGTAGGTGCACCGCGGTGCATCACACGATAATAAGTTGATGGTACCTACGCGCGTATAATATATAAATAGCTACATCTTAATCCGACGTCAGATTTGTATATTATATACTACGCCGTCCACTTGATATAATTAATCACCTCGTCGCAGTATCTATATAATATGCGTTTTTCAGACAATATATTATTATTATACATATTTTATACCACTGCAGATATACATACGTCTGAAACATATTTTATAGAGATACCTGTATTACGAATATTATGCTTGCGGTTTATACCTACCTACATACTTATATATTGTCGCATTACTATATGCTGTGCACGCGCATATATTATGCAGGTACAACATTATCGTCAATCATGGACAATCCAAATTATATATACCAAATATATACGCGATGTGCAGCACGCGTCTTTGCCAATAACGCGCATCTTTATACACTAATATATATATAGCAGTGAATTCGTCGTATAATAATATAATAATTGTCGTACGCTTTAAAATTTATATCTATGTAGGTATACGGCAGGTACCTCTCTATATCTACCTATATTTTGCAACAACGGCTGCACACACGCGACGATGACCGACGAAAACAGAACACGTGTACACCTATATAAATATTATATAAAACACGACTAGGTAGAACGCACTGCGAGCCAAAAATTACATGTACTCGCCGTGACTTTAACGAACGGTCACGTTAATATCGAGGAAGCAATAGTGTAAGTCTCGACAGATGTTCAGAGTGTATACCTAAATATAATACCGCAGCTGTATATATAAATATTAAAATATATAATATATAATGCGTATATGCATTATACACATACATCATGTTATTCGTCGCGACTAAATCGGTAAACATTTATAAAATAATACATGTTACTGCTGGTCCATGGGCAACACCGTATGTTTCAAATTATAACTATCACTCGTATAATATTATATAGAAATGGTGCGTACATATATTTCGAAAGATCGCAATGTTCCGTTTTAGGCATATCGTCGTAATGGGCTATAAAAATAAATAAACTTGTCGTCGTGTTATGAATCTGAAACATACAAACACACACACACACACACACATAATATATAATATTCTACTTGTAGTCGTACCGCAGTTGATTGTTTTCGCGTGGGTTCTGGGTTGTACACGACGAATGCTAAAAACTCGTGTAATGGGACAAGGAAAATATGTCATTTAGCGTTGTATTTACCTATACAGTTTCATTAGAATATGAACAAAATGAGAAATCTGATCGAACGAAATAATATTAACGTTCGACGAATAATAAATCGGTAGGACGATTACGATTTTATATTTGTATTTTGCCGTATTAATGACAACCGCGCATGAAAACGAATTACGAAATTCATGCTGTCCATTCGCAGTGGGTATTGCAAATACGGTTAGTTTTTGGTAAAAAATATGCATGTATGTAGTTTGTAGATAAATGTTATACATCAAGGCATTTATTTATATACGTATACAGAATGATTTATCAGCCGTGTTCAGTCCTAATTTTTTTTTTATTTGATAATGAATTTATTTGAATTTTGATTTTTGGAATTTTGAAATACCTAGGTATAAATACTCTATACTCTTATTTTAAAATAATGAAATTTTGGCGATTTTGTTTACCACTTAAATTTAAGAAGTATTTTGTAATATATTAGTTTACTAACTTCTTTTTTCAAAAATTCTTTTTTTGTTAAGTACATATTATTATTGAACATTTTGATGAAATTTGAACGATTAAGTTTTGAGTTACAAGATTAGTTATTAACTATATTAGTTATACTAATTTAACTTAAATTTCATGACAATTGTCAGAGTATATTAAAAGTAGGTAGGTACTTGATTAAATGTTACACCTGCTCTTTTATAGTTTAGTAAACCTATTTATAAGGATTATTGTCCTGAGTATATACATTTTAATAATTCAGAAACCAATCGATCAACATTTTCAAAAAATTCGTCTGGTTCATATTTGGTATAGTCTTTATGGTTGTAGGTTCTCGTTTGAAAAAATAAGTTAGAATCGCCTGCACAATACGTCAGTACCACTCCTTAAAAGGTAATGTAATAAATCTAAGTATTTTAAAATATGGTCCTTAACTCTTAAGTACAGTTGAAAAAATTCCAAAAATCAGAATTTAAATAAATTCATTATTAAAGCGAAAACTGGTGGTGAGCATATGCTTGGTGAATCACCCTGTACATATATATATGTATATATATATATATTGTATATATATATATATTGTATATATAATATCCATTACAACGGCGACGGCCGAAAAACGAAGATTAATGTGTACAACGGTTTAAGATCGGAGTCGAGATATACGTTGAAGAAGTTAAACGAAAATTAAATCTTATATAAATGTATACATATATACATATATATATATATATAAAAATGTGTATGAGCATGATAGGTGCGATGCCGTTGAGTATTATTATATTATGTAATGTCTATGCACTCATTTCGTTTCTCGTAAATTTTATTTCGCCCGAATTTTTTTTTTACTTGACGTACGTATAGTCTCGCCTTGTCTGCCGTATATTACACGCGACATACTATATACCTGCCTACACGATACGAACATAATATTAAACATATTATAGCATCGTTTCCCGTGTGCGTAAATGATGCCCGACAATACCGCGTTGGAGGCATAGGGTTGACTTTGTATTAATCAAATTGATGATGTGAACGGTACCGGCGGCACGTCGATGACACTTACCAATATACCTACGTTGACGACTTAATATAAAACGCAAATAACGACATGGGCGACAAAAAGATAGAAACGAAAAAAATCGAGCACCCCGGTGGAAAGGAAATTGAAAAATCACACAAACGCGCCACACATACCGCGGCGGGCGCACCCCATATGCAAGCAGGGGCTGATTAATGGAGGGAACCTCACCCCAATCGCGCGACCTACCTCAGTTTATGTTGTTTTCTTTATACATCAAACGATTTCGCTCAACGAACAAAAACAGGAAACAACCCCAAAGGAAAGGGTAGGTGCCTATACTATGTAATATATACAGTATATACGGCGTGTATATTATCATATTATATATTATATTACAAAATTAAATATTATAAAACATATACATAGAGAAATATATAATAGCTTCCAATCGTTTTAAAGAGTACCGATCTTGTTTTTCATAATGTTACATTACATTGAACATTTTTAGTTACTCTTTAAAATATGTACTTATAAATTATAATATTATGTAATAATAATAATTCCGTATGCTCTACAAATATAATAGGTTTGTATCTACCTATTATCTGTTAGATTTTCATAATATGTATCAGCCTAATATTTTCTACATTATAATCTGTGCGTTGTTCTCGGACTTATTGAAATTACATAAAATCTCACTTTTGAAATGTCGAAAATCAAACTTTAAACTGAATAGTTTGTAAACACGAAGATAATTTAATCGAACACTAAAATTTTTATAGGTATAATAATATTATATTATTATTCGACGAACGTTTTTAAATGTGACCTATAGCTACATGGATTAAAAAACTTCACAGTAAAAAAAAACTTAACAATTTTGTAAAAAAAAATATATATATATATTCATTATAACTCGTACACATTTTTGAATCGTGTTTCAGGTTTCCACAATAATTAAATGAACACACGTGATATAATATCATACAACCGGAATATAAGGCGAGCGCAAAATATAAAATTCATTCAATGTTTTGCTAACGTACACAAATATTTGTCATAACTCATAAATCAGTGTGAAGAATGTTTTCATTCCGAAATTAAAAACTCGTTCTACACCTCGTAATTACTTATGAAATGTGGTTGACAAATTTTGATAAGTCTAAAGGTCAGTGTATACATAAAATATATCCTAGGTCCATTTTTTTTTCTTACACGATAGATAATAATGATATTGTACCTATACCCATAGAAGAGCGTTTTTTATTAAAATATTATGTTAGTATGTCATTGAAAATACTATAGGTATGTCATATTTAAGTTTGCAATTCACTATTATGTGGGATGTGATTTATCAAACTAACAAAACTCGATGGATCGTATGTAATTCGTGAATATAATCTATTACCTAATTATTAAAAAAAATATTGTTTAGGTACTTTTATAGCACTCGCTACATAGCTTTTTTATGCTTATCGACGGCTGACACGTCAAACTGTAATAATATATTTAATAATATGTTTTTATATTATACAATTGATATATTTTATATATTTATCTGACGTTCTATACCTATTCTTTTTTTTTTTTACTCAATATTCTGTATTTTGACCTTTAATTTAGAATTTGACGTGTCAATATCTTGTTTGGTTTCAACGGCACATCGAAAGGAATGCAACCCGAAACCGCCTATAATGTAAGCGCGTACAGTCTAAAAACGCCCTAATGATTAAGGATATTATATTGTTATTATGTAAGTCGCTTATAAAAAGAGGTGGGTATCCGCCTATATAATAAAGGTATAGATTGCGAGATACGAATCACCTCCGTAGTCTGCATCGTGCGATAAGAGTTTATAGTTATAGGTACCTATCCTTTACATTCGACCGTGATGCAAAAGAACCGTATGTATTGATTGTGTATGTATATGATTCTTGCACAATGATCCACTGTTACGGATCGAATAATAAAATATTTTAAAAATGTCCATGTGATATTATTTATCATTATGTTTGGAATGACGTATCATTCGTTTTACGTACGTTTATGCGATGCAGACAATGACCAACGTCTGACGAGTTGAACCTGCAGTGATGTAGGTATGTATAATATAAATATATAGTATTTTTGTTTAACGAAACAAATATGTGAACGACACGGTAATAAATAGGGACAGAATTTAATACAAATTACATAGTTTTAGCAAAAAATCACAGTCCGGATCGAGTGAAATTCAGAAACAAATCGAACGTAAGATGACGATTTCCATAATGTAGTAAATAAACAAGTATAGTCTTGTTCGATGTACGTTCGACTTCGTCTATGATTTGACGACATGCTGACATCATTAAACTTCCGACAGTATACAATGTGTTACGAGTAAGCCCAAATTAAGTTTTAGAAAAGGTACTAGGTTCTGAAGCGGTTCTATAAAAAAAAAATATTTGTTGTTCACGTTATCATTTGAACGTTTAAAATTTGGTTATAGTTGTTTTTGATTACATTTGCTATTATATTTTTAATCATAATAAAATTATTAAAAGAAAACGTTTCATAACATTACGTACCTATTTATATTTATTTTTACATACTTATTTTAATCTCGAAAAATAAACAACACCGAAACTTGTAATTTCTCGATTAAACTTCTATCGATTTTTGCCAACGGAACAGCCATGAATTGACTTATACAATACGAATCGAAACAAAAAAAAAAAAAAATCCAATGCGATACGTAATGAAATACATACTTGTTCAGTCAGTTCGTAACAGAACTGATTGGAAACAACACAACGAAACGGAATTGAATTAATATCATACGTTTTACCGATTTCAAAGCGTTCGTACGTGCGTATTTTCAATTTGGGTATTTATCTAGTTTGACTTTATACCGTGTACCGCATATTTCGCTCATTGTTTGAAAATATTATTTATTGTATTTAATTAATGTAAAAATATAATAATTAATTTATATTTTATTTTTAAGTTAAAATTGCTAAAACGCTACTACACAAACTACTGCTATTACAATACCTATTTTTTTCTGAAATCAAGATAAATGAATGTACAAAATACAATATAACAACCAAATAAAAACTAAAATGTCCTATTAAATTCTACTAAAGTTCTAATGTTGATCGTTTGTTTAATTCTAAATTATTTCGATATAATGTGTGAATAACATTCGTGTTGGTCTCGATTGAAGAATGTTGGTTCTATTCCGTTCCGAATGGTGAGTGACAATAATCTTAAAACGAGAAACTATTATGAACGCGATTCATTAAATAGCCGCTGGAATTTTCTAGTCTATTTATTATTATAATATACGCATTATACAGATATCTATATTAGTTTTAAGAGTCATTCATGGTTTACAGTGTTGTGTATTTTTATATCTATAAGATAATTATGTATTTATATAATTTATTTAGATAAAATAATTCATAGCATCTTTTCTAGCATCTATTTAAATAAAATAGTTATTGGAGATAACTAGATAATAGTCTAAGGTGACAAGATTTTCAATTTTGTTATTTTTTTTTTATTTGCGATGTCAATTTTCCTAAGTTATTGTCTACAACTTATTAATTCAATTTTATTTTTATGCTCTTTTAGTTTTGCAGTTCTTAATTGTTTTACTTTAGTTATTTTCAAGTATATGATGCTCATTATCTTTAAACACCAATGATAGGTAATCGTATTAGACAATTTAAAACGTCATATTTACGAGTGTAAAAATGTAATCTTTTCTATTACATTTATACTAAAAACACTATTTTACAAATGTAAGTTTTAAATGATTTGTTTTTTATCCAGATAAATATTTCAAACGTTATCTATTATCTTATCTAGATAAAATGTCAATGATAATTATCTGACGACTTATCTAGATAATTTTTTGGGTTATCTCTGCACAACGATTTTTAATTAATTTTGCTTCAAACCTAACCTCGATAAATTTAACGTCCAGCTATGTACTGCTGTATATATAGGTATATCTATATCACCTATGGACGTGATAATAATGGTGTATATACGTGAATCTTGGACGACGTTCTCACGGGTGATAATAATATAATATTAAATACCTAAATATATATATATATATATACGACGGTAGTGGACGGTCGAAACCAAACCGGGATAACAGTAAAAACGGTCGTTCGGTATAAATGTGCCGGATGAAATATGACCGGTCGCTTGGCGCGCTGACTCGAACTTCGCATACCACTAGTATACCAGCCACGTTACCCGCGCACAATAACAATAATGACGAGACACGCGTTTATTATTTGCGGAGAAGAAGAAGACGCGGCGATAAAAAGAAAGTGTACCTCGGCTGGAGCAGCAGCAGCGCACCTGCAAGAAAATACGACCGGCGGCGGCGTCGCGTCATAATATTAATATAATAATCGTACGGCGTATACACGAACCGACATAAGACTTCTGCTGCATGCAGCACGTCTGTACTACAGCATAATACAAATAATAATAATATATGTTTAAAAAATCCACTCGGGATCGATATAAATGATATTAATATATATATATATATATATATATATATATATATCCGACGCGCGACGACATACGTATAGTTATATAATATATGTATATGTATTATGCGCGTATTTTATGCAGTATGCGAGACAACTGTCATTGTGTTTTCGATCTGTTTTACGGCTTTTTTTTTTTTTTTGATCTCCTTCTGGAGCAGCAGTTCGCGATGTAGTCGTTGGCGTTTCGAGTAGTTCAGTAGGTGTAACGATTCATTGCGACGGCGGACTCTACAGTTAGCGACGAGTACTATGTATATATTATACCTATACGACGGACCGATGATAAACGAAATAAGAAACATACGTAGCCGTATAATGTGAAAAAAAAAAACCAAATTCGAAATAAATTCAAAAAAGAGAAAGGACCGTCGTCGTCCGAAATGTGGTCCATTGTTCTATAAATAATAATAATAATAACTGGTCCGGCGGGCGATGGGGTGAACCGGCAGTCGCGGCGGTAAGGGAGAATCGTCGGCGGCGGCGGCGGCGTTTCGTCAAAACGACACTTGTTATTTATGCGTACACCCAATATCATATTGGAGTACATAATCCTATACACAAGCCGCGTACGTATAATATATGTGTACAGCTCAATTTCTCGTCTCCGATCGCGTTCCCGTAAATGGACACGTCTCGATCTCGTTTGTCCGTCTTTTGACGGCGGCGGCGGCGGCGGCGAATTCCTGGCAATCAATATCCCATTACCGTGTACATATATGTGCTGCGGTATATATGAATGTATGTTTTAAATGACAGATTGGTGGCGGCGGCGGCGGAGATATGACGACCAGTCAAAAGAGACCGCACGCCGGAGAGACTGACCGCTGCACACACACGATATTAAGTATTATATATTATTATTATTATTTAGACTTGTGGTGCGGTCATTTTTTTTTTTACTCGCTCGATTTTTGCGTCTTGCACGCGCGTACCTACGAATATCTATAATACTCATCATCGTTTCGAATGCATACCGGCTACTGCTGCACGCTGCCTGGCAGATGATTTCTAGATCCGGCGTATCGAAAACGATTCGGACGAAACGAAAAAAAGAGCAATAAAGAATTCGCTTGTTATTTTATTTTTTTTTTTTTTTTGTATATTATCTTTTTCCCCCGTTTGTTTGCTTGTTATTTTATTGTAGACGTGACCCTTGCTTGACGGATCGCTCGCTCTACCTACGCATGCAGCATACAGCACCTATATTTGTATACATATTATTATTGATATTTAAGTCGCGTTGCCGCGCACATATCATATTATGTGTGATGTCACTATTAGCATAAAAGCAAATAATAAAGCCTAACGATTATCCGGTTACGCGAACGCAAATTCGCGGCGGAGAATGTGCACTGCAAACAGGTGTGAGAAAACCGAACAGTCGTCCCCGGGGTTGAGGGCATTATAATAAAATAACATTATTTTAATACACATACATATTGCGTAATATGTGCTGTGCAGGATTATGTGACGCGGGCTCGAAATCGCGTTACTGGCAGCGCAGTTTTCTTTTCCTGCGTGCAGGGCCATGCGAACACGACCGTGATTAACCGTTGACTGTTGCAGTAGGTCATCGCACAATGCAGTATTACGGTCTACACCAATTTTATCGACTTGTGAATGACACGTGAATACAGTGATTTCAAATTTTAGAAATTATATTATTGAGGATTTTTGAAATTCAATAATTTTAATATAAAACACTTACACACGTTTATCGATATAAACGCAACAGAATTCGTTAAAATACGTTTAATATTATAGCATTCACTATATATGGTATATGTATGATAGTCATTACCAAAATATTTAAATTTATTTAAATAATAGTGTATTTTAAAAAAAGTTTGTAATTTTTTTTTTTTTAGTGTATTCCCTCTCATAGTCAAGACATTTTTTTAATAATATCAGCACTGTATATAATTATGCACTATTTATGTTGATGTGATTCATCCGTTTTGGTACGTACCTCTATATTGGATATGATAATTATCGTAGGCATTAGAGTAGAAACCATGTCATACAGTCTTACACAAAGTTTTCCGTCAAATGACTGAGAAATATATACTCATTAAACACTATATCAGAGCTTGAAACCTTTTTATTTTTTTACTTATTATATAGTATCGGTTGAAAAAATTAAATCGTTTGGTTTTGATACTGCTGTTATATATTTTTTCCTGAAAACTTGTTATTAAATGAAATTTGTATTCGTAAAAATCGAAAAAAAAATACACCATGGAACTATAACATAATTATCGTTAGTGGATACGATTTTATTATACCGAGAAAATTAAGTACCTAAGGGTTCGGGTTCCAAGATTTTCGGAAGGTTTCGGTTGCAAGACAAGACCTGGTATTTTTAATTACGGTTCCTGCAATTAGCTACGAGACGAAATATTTTCAATCCGCCAGCAAGCACGTTTGTATTAATCCACTATAAGTATTAAATAAATTTCATTCGTGTTATAAACACTTTTGTAACACGACTGCTGCAGTTCGTATCAAACGATTGTAATGAACGCGAATTATAAAATATGTTTACGAACCATGTATTACGAATGTGTTCAAATATGTAGTATACCTAATACTTATACATTATATATTATATTATAATAATATATTATCATATCGGTATATCATTCAGTATTTTATTAAATTTCCCCACAAACGTGATTTTACGTTTTTAGCACGCGCGTAATAATACATATAATATATATATATATATATACGTTAAAATGCAAAAACGATTAGAAATTGTATGCGTATATATAGGTAATGTGTTAACGAATATGGTAATTTCATTGGATCGGACGCATCGGGAGGTTTGCATACGCATATATAAGAGAAAAAAAATAATAAATTA
This sequence comes from Pentalonia nigronervosa, assembly GCA_014851325.1. Lineage (NCBI taxonomy): Eukaryota > Metazoa > Arthropoda > Insecta > Hemiptera > Aphididae > Pentalonia > Pentalonia nigronervosa. The sequence continues at coordinate 5,345 of JACXSJ010001034.1, read as the reverse complement.
CCCACATCACGAGAGATAACGAAGGGAAATCTATCTATTGATTATAATATTATTATTCATAATCATCACGCGCGCGGTCTCTGAAATGTCTGTCGTCCCCTCTACATACAGATAATGGCAAAAAAATGGCGTCACGTTCTCGTCGCTTCAGCATAACATTATTATTGTATTATACAGGACGATTCTTTCAAAGGTAAACACTCATCTTCTCGATAAGTTTCAACGTTGTAGGAAATTATATTTGTTTAGCATGATTTGAAGTTCGGTATACGTATCACAGTAATCAATAATTTTTACTACTTTTATCGTTATAAAATTTTAAAAATATTTGTCTACTTTAAAAGACAGCATACATTTCAAATAACACATTCCTATTTTTGATTATATTTTCATATATTATACTTAATTAATTTTTTGTTGTAAAATTATATTTATATGCGGTATATAGGTACAATAAATAATACGTTGTACTTATTACAATAATTGTATCTTCTTCAAATTATAGAAAAAAAGCATAATAATTTCGATGAACACAAAATTAATTGACTTAGAAAACAAACTTTTTTTTTTAAATTAACTAACTGCAATAGATTCCGTTTATACAAAAATATATATAAATATATAATTCATGGTTTCTTGATAATATTCCACCAGCTATATTGGCTTTTAAAAGTTATTTAAATCATAAGTGGACGTTTGCTTGAATTTTTTTTTTGGAGGGGGTTAGTATTGTTCAAATTAAAGTGATCCTTATACCTCGAATAGAATCGATAATATTTACATGGTCTATAGACATAAGTATATACAATACCATTTGGAAGGGTTTATGATATTTCTGGTAAAGTTCCTGCCACTCACCCAATAGTGCAAAGACTCCCTTAGCGTAGTAAACGCACATATAGTATTATAGTTTAGTATATTATTATAAAGAATTATGTAGTATCTTATAATATACAAAGCCAGTTAGTATGTCAACTTATAAATTAAAACATATATATGCCTATATACATTTATTCAAATACTTTTTTAAATCTGCCTCATGTCATTGCTATGGCTTCATGATTGATGAAATTATAAATTTAGTTAAAGACATATTTAGTTGTAAAACAAATTTAAAAATGTGAGCGCTAAGCGCTAACAATATTGTGCTGGTTAGGCAGAGCTTGTAAGTATGCTTATAAAATAAATAATTATTAAATATTATATACTAAAAAAATAATACTATAATATATATATTTTTTAAATGCACATTGTATCTTAAATAGTATAGTTTCTGTGGTATCTAGTATAGTCGCAGTATCTAGATCTGAAATTCTGTATCAAAAGATCAACAAAAAGTATCTAGTATCTTTTCGAAAAGGTTAAATACATCGTGTGTGTAAAAGTAATAAAAATCAATGTATCTATAATAATATTTTTTTAAGTTTCTTGCTCATCCTTGCAGCATATATGAAACATGAGTTAGTTAGCTATTTATTTAGTTAGTCATTAGTATTTAGGAGTTAGTTAGTTTACCCTGGAAAACTTAGGTGTATCAGTTATTGCAGTTTGTAACGTTTGAAGTATCGTGCCTTTAAATATTTTATCAATTTTTATTAGACAATAGACCTATTTACTGTAGAATTCATACGTACCTATTACAACGGTATTTTTTATATTTAAGGAGGTACAACGCCGCAATAGGGTCTCCCGAAAAAAACCAGAAATAATCATGAACACGCGAAGCCGCTATAAGCGTTATATATGCGTGTGCGGTGCATATTACGATCGTGAATTATTAACGGATCTCATTGTTGTACACATGAGATTATGATAATCATCGTCGATGTATGTTTAATACAAATTCGCGTATGCGCAATCATCACGCAGGGGCAAAAGCAGTAACAGTGCCGATCGTCGAGCGCACCATTGGCTGCGATTTTTGCATGTGCGACGACGTTAATCGGGATAATAATATTGCGATCTGCAGCGCCCGGTCGAAAACGAATAATGAAAAAGAATTAATAAATAAAAATCACGAAAACCACCCTGCCAGTGATTTAGATGCATGTATAGGTGGTGAACCGCGGTCGCGTCGAACAATGACGATTTAAATTGCGGGTATTATATGCTATTATTATTGTTATTATTGTTGCTATATCGGTGGACTTGCAGTGTGCGATGACGATGGCGACTCCGACTCTGACAACGACGCCGATGTGATGGCGATAATAATAATAATAATAATAATAATAATATATACGCTCTTCGCGGTTAAAACATAATATTAATATTATACTTGTGCGACGAGGATCGATGCAATTTACTGGCCTGTAATATACACGCACGCCGGGCCGCGATCATTATCCACGCCGACGAGTCGGCATAAAGGACGTGTAATGATGAATTATGAGCTACCCGAAACACAAAACCGTCCGATTAATTTAAATGACAATAATAATAATAATGTTTATTATGTACATGCTTGCGGATTATTAGAAACGTTTTCGCTTACTTTTTTTTTTTTTTATATACACATATTATGTACGTACGCGCCGCGTACCGGGTGACGTCTTAACTGCGAAACGAATAAAAACCGAAACCGTGCGCGGTGGTATATTATAATATTATATTGTACTGCGCGGGTAACGATGTAATTTATATACGCGACGAGTTAAACCTATTAAAACGGAAAAAGGCCAAAGAGTTATTGCGCCGACAGCCGTGGAAAATCCGCTGGATTCGATAGAGGGGTCCCCCGTCGTCGTAATAATATCACCGTCTCGAGGTTTTTCGCGCGGGCCAGGTGGGGCGGCGTTCGGCTTTTCTCGGCACAGTAATAATATTAACGTTATATTGTTATAAGACGACAGACAGACGGTAAACCGACGCCACAAACCTTTTTCAGTTATATTATTATTATGTGGGATATATGGCTGATCCACGACAACCGTAGACAATATTCGATACAATCACTCGTTGCAACGCACGTGGATTATTATATAATATTTTTAGTATAATATCGGGAATATCGCGTCGTACGACAGTATAATAATAATATAGATATGTGTCGACATCGTGCTGGAAAAACATGTTATGAAGTGAAAAACGGTTCGAAATATAACAACAATTTTTCAGTATCACTATTTTTAGAAAAAAATTGTTTTATATAGATTAAAAGAAACTCCGATGTGTTGAAAAATAGGGTATCCTTAAAAAGCCAAGCGATTAATGTGTATCTTGTGTAAATGATAAATTATGAAACACCTACCTCTTATGTGCTATAATGTTACGTATTCAAGAAATTGCAAAATTTGTTGTAATTACTTGGTGGATAAGTTTATTTTAAAGACCCCGAATGTGTGGGTTTAATGATTATCAGAGTTTTGATAAAACATTTGTTGGGTATCAATAATTATAGTGACATGAGACATTTTGACATATTATGTTATGCGAGTTATAATACTTCTTATATGTAACAAAATCAGATGAATAATTAATAATAAATTTATATTTTATACTTATCTTGTGCAAAGTATAAAATTAAATCTGACGATTATTTTTACCACAGTTTGAAATTAGTTTGTTGATTTTCTAATTAGTTTTATTTTTGTATATGGATAAAAGCGTTATGCACATTATTGTATATTTTAAATTTAACTAAAAATATTTTCAATAGTCATTCCTAGTATGAATGCGTTTAATGCTATTAAAATATTTTGAAAATAAATTTTACAGCTGTAAAATGTTCTTGTATATTTATTAATACCACTAATAAAATAATAAAATTAATAGTAATTATTCGAAAGCTCTAAACATCTTTATATATTACATTAATTTACTTTTTACGTTATTAATTATTAAACTATATAATAATTATGGTGACCCAAAGCGCGACGCGGAATTGACATTTTAACGAAAACACCTAATTTATATAATGTCGTTATCGTTCGCGTGGACAAATTTTTATGGTTATATGACATTGTCGAGAACAGAAAATGGTTGAATATAGGTACAATATTTTTGTTTATATAAACGAGCTGATGTCTTATGCCGCTCTTACTCGAGCAACAATAGAGCTGTTACGGTCAAAGGATTTACTTAGCGTTTTGGGGTCTACCAGGACGGTGGCCGGTAATGAGTTTGACCGAAAGAATGAAAAAAAGCGACGAAATTATGACATTAAAGCGGCCTGCAATGGTGTTTTATGGGATGGGTGACGTACTGATGTAAAAAAAAAACCCGAGTAAGAGCCATTATTTGTTGTAGGTATACGCACGTTGTTTTCACTCGATTAACTCAAGTATACTATAGGTTATTAATTTCGAAGGAGGAAACAAGATCTCGTCGTCGTTATATTATGACAAATCTGTTGATGCTCTGCGGTACCTACCTACCTATATAGAAGAGCGGAAAGAAAGAGCGAAAAACACCATCAAACCGATTAACCAACGTCGGTAAATTAAATATTAAATTCTATTCACTCGCTGCAGATGTCATTAGAAGATATTTTGGGAAAGTATAGATGACAAATTTACGACGATAGATGTGTACGATAGTCAACATTATAATATATTATTATATTATAATAATAAGAACGATAAATAATTTATTTTATATGCTTGGCAAAAAGTCACCGGGTCAGTTTACGTAAGTTTATAATATAATATAATTTTTTATTTTTTTTAAATTCTAATCTGGTCGGTTCTATGACGCGCGTAGTAAATATCTTCGAGGACCACGCGTGTGAAATGATAATAAGTTTTGACGATCAATTATTATACAAAACCCTATTTTTACAAGGCTGATGGACTATTTTTTGTTTTGTGTCTACGATAAAATAACAAGTTAAAACATTTATGACTTGTGATCATATTATATTATATTATATTATATATAAATCCACAAAAATACAAAACAGTTGGTATATACATGCATAAAATAACAATACACGCAGTTTTTTCCCACCAGAGTAGACGATATGTAATACAAACGAGTTTACATAATATAATATGCACTAAAGTCCTAAATACTTGCAGTGTTAAGACTCGTCTAGATAATTATTTATTTTTCTTCTTATCTAGTTAAATTTAAAAAAAATAATGCAAAAATGTTGTCACCATCCGGGGTTTGAACCACATTTACCTGTTGAATAAAATCGATTACATAGGATCACATATAGTGGATTAAATCACCAATATTTTTCTAAAACATTTAAATAGAAAATGTGAAAAACAGATGTAGTCTTCTAATTCAACTCTCCGGTGACCCCGCCGCTCCTACTCCAGTGTCTAGGAGGTTTTAGCCATCGTAGAGTTCAGTAGTCAACAACACATCTATTTAAATCGACGACGCCATTACTGACG
>JACXSJ010001033.1:83384-127887 GCA_014851325.1 Pentalonia nigronervosa | reverse complement strand
ATTACTCGAGCCGCTGCAGGTCCTCTCTCTCGCCTGACACCACCACCACCACCACCACCGCCGCCGCCACCATTATAATATATAACCTTGTCCGACGGCTTCTTAGACGCATAAAATATACATACACGAATATATATGTGTGTGTGTGTGTGTGTGTGTACAGGGAACGAAGGCAAAAATCAAAACTCTCCCGGCTTTGTGTCTATAATATATACCTACGCGCATGTGCGCGGGCGCGTGTGAGTTCAGCTGTCGAACGCGTCAAAAAAAAAAAAAAAAAAAAAAAAAAAAAAAAAAAAAAAGGAAAAAATAACATAGGTATACCTATGTGTTTTCCTTAAAATAAAAAATGTACAACATTTGTATAAACGGAACAGCCTCCGGAATAGAATACATTAAAAATATAACTATACAAACGCTCAAGACGGTGTATACTAGGTAGAGGTATATGTAAAGTATACGTCATAATGTATAATATAATATACTCGCGTGTGCGTTCGTGAGTACAAACACCGTTTATTTTTGTGTGTGTCAGTGTGCAATGATCCAGATGCGATCAAACTGATCAGATGATTTCATCTGTTCCACCTATAGATAATATGCTGTACAGCGTGGGCAGTATTTAATGGTGCGAATAAGAACGGTTTTCAAAAGGACATGCACGTCAATAAGCGCTCAGAGTATTTTATATTGTACCGATCTTCCGAGATTTTTTTTTTTTTTTTGGATGGAGATGGTTTAGAGCTTAAACCTACATTATATTATTGTACCACTGGATGTACCTAGCCTTAGAAATTGTAACTTTTACAAAACCATTTGACTTTAATACATACCACATGTACCTGCTATGATATATTACTTTTAAATTTATCCGTTTTTTTTTTTTTGACACTAAAATTTCTGCATTGCTCGATTGATACATGTCTTGTTTACACTTGTGTAGCACATAATTAAAAACCAGACAATAGTGCAGAGAGACAGACGCGTGTTTGAAATCCAACATTCAATATATATATACGGTCTACAGATTTAGACGTGAACATTGATTATGTCGACCGATTTAATATTCAGGGCATACTGCTTGATAATAATATATTATTTCATTCGTACCGTATAAATCATACGATATCGTCCGCCCCTATAAGCACCTTCGGACTGGGAAACATTTGTGTCAAAACATAGACAGATATATATTGATTTTCTTATCGTGTCCCCAACGAGACCTTGCAGGCCGCAGGGCATTAAGTTTTTTATGAAGAACAAATAATTGTAAGACCTAGAGATAAATTTATAAAAGCCGAAAATATGATTATTTTAAAGTTATCGTTTGTATTTAGGTACATGGTATAATAGCTTTAGTATTTCCAAGATATAGCAATAATTGCAGTGTGTATATAAAGTTGTAGATATCCGCCTGTCGTGTCGGCAAATTAACGATTCATTTTCGAGAGGCAAGGCTGTCATGTACATAATGTACTACATTAGGTATATTACGTTAACATGAAAATAATTTCCGTCGGTTATAATATAATAGTTTCAAAAACAAAAAAAAAAAACTACCTAATTATTGTATGTTTGTATAAGCACCGTGAAGGGTTAAGGGAGGCTAAAATGGCCTTGGAGTCATTGCTGCGGGTCTGGGCCGTTATATAATATACGGCGTGCTATACTATAATAAAATATAACAACTAATTAATATCAAACAATTTATACATAGACTTTTCTCCGCCAAGCGTACCCGAAACTCGAATAACGCCTATGGTGGTACTGCATTTCGGGGGCGTGCCTTGATGTACCAGCGGCCAAGCTCATCCCGCGGGCCAATGTGCAGTCGCAGCGGGGTTTGTCGCGGGACAACCGTTCGAATTATTAAAAAAAATAATTCTAATAATAACAAGTGCATGTACCACGCATTGTTCGGGCCAAGTAGCTCATGAAAAATTAAACGCTATATTATGCGCGTGTGTGTGTGGGTATTTAAGCTTACAATAATGATAACGATATCATATCTGACGTAAGAGATATTTTAAAATGATGTAAAATGGACATTGATATATTACAAGAAAAACAAAATAAAAGTAGGTAGAGATTTATACGTACTATTTTCATAATGACCAAATGACGATGATAAGACGAAATTACTCGGACTTGTGATCCATCTGTTCGTCATCGTTGCAGTCATTGAAAAATATAAGTATATGGAATATACTATTTAGTTTAATTATTATTGAATGTTTGACGAAACGTTGCGTTCTTGAAAGATTTTCAAGAGTTTACAACACATCATAATATGTGACTGGAAATATCTCACGAACTGTAGTCATTATATAATAATAAGACGAATGGCAGATTTTGTATCCACGTAAATGGTATATCTACCCATCTTACGCGGGATGCATAGATTAACTAAAAATAGTGAGGTAATGGAAATAATGGCTTGTTTTCTTGATTTAGGCAACTTTAGGGTTGGGATTTATATGTGCTATAATTTTAAGATATTAAAACATGAATTTCAAATAGAAACTCAATTTTATATTAAAAACAAAACTACCAACTCGAATGAACTAATGTAATTATCAGTCTTTTAAAAAAAGTATTTTATTTATTTTATATTTACTATATATAATATACTTATGTATCGTGGGCGTTGTCGTTGATCTTGTGGCGAGTAGCTCAGTATACCGGCTATACCTATACAATATAAAATTAGTAGGTAAATGTGCTATGTATAATGTGCGATTATCGACCTGAATAAAATATATGAGCAATATACCATCATGGTATGACTTTATACATTGGCCATATATAGTCACATACAAGTCATAATCCGCTCATAAACCTACGAGAATAGAATCGACTTCGATCTGAATATAGACTTTTGGTTACACTAAAAACTCAAGACCGTATGGCAGAAGTAAAGGGATCAACATTAAAAATGTATATAATACAAAATAACTAAAATCTGACAACTGTACTATGTGTTATCAATTTCTAATAAATATTTTATAAATTGTTTCTGAGAAATGTTTAGATTAAATTTATAGTGTTTATACCTACTAATGATAACTCATATGGTTTGTAAAATTAATGCACTAAAAATCCATGAAATATACATGTAATTATATGCTCTCAAACGACAAAAATAGGGGAATATTCAGCAAAATGCTCGAAACTTTACAAAACAAACTTAACAAATTCTCAATAAATTATGCTCATAATCTAAAAGGTACTGGTAACACTAAATAAAAAAATATTTAAAAAATGGATTTAAACAAATATAACATAAAAATAAAAATATTTTATGGTGATATTTAAATTTATAAACTTTTTATTTGAAAATATTATACATAGGTATAAAACATCAAATTCATAATTTTTTTTACTCCGAATATGCTATAGTAAACAATTGTATGGAAATGTATTACAGTCTTAAATAAGTAAAGAATAATTTGGTGTTTAAAAGGATAATATATATATTGAATCAAATTTATATCCCATTTATTTTTCATTTAAAATAATAAATTCGTCGATATGCAAAAATATTAAATTTTCAACACTACTAATGAAGTCGTTATTCGATGTTCGTTATTAATTTTCTAAAACCTTATATCATCGAATATAATAAATTATATGTTTTTGTTTATTGTGTGTACTAAAATACTTATATACAAATAATTACACGTAAACCGCTAAGATTATTAGAACTGTTAGCTCATCATTTATTTTACCATTCTTAGACATTTCCGTTATATTATATTCATAGAAACTCGCAATTGTGTAAATACGCATATCAAGCAATTTTTGTAAATTAAAAAAAAATAGTAAAACTTCTGTTCAATGCAAACAATTATGCTGAAGTTATCTGTATGTGATAAACATTCTGAAAACTCGTACGAAACACGAATCAATTGAATGCATTGATATAGAATTCAAAAAAAATTAAATAAAGAAATATTTATTTTATTAAGAGATAATCATAATCGATGTGCCTAAAAACAGTGCTATTACAAAACGAACATCTAAATTATGCATTAATGATGTATAATTATAAACAAATTTCAGTTAAACGTTGGTTGTGTAATGTTTTAAAGATTTGATATGCCTATGTGTTGTAGGGTACAAGTGATGTACCTAAACGCGTATTTACCCAGTGGCGTAATAAACATAATAAATTTACTTGATTTTTTTTTTACTAACTTCAAAGCAACAGGTGCGAGATGTACGAGGGTATTTTTTTCTTGTAGGCTGTCTGATAAATCATCACATAATTTCCTATCCCTTATTGTGTGTAGGTAGTCTATAGACTTCTATACCACCGTGGCGTAGCACCGTCCAGCGATTGTTCGACATCACTGCTGCAGTCAACACGTACCTACATTTATTGTTGTTTCGTGTATTGTAACAGTGTATCTACGTGCTATAACGTCAAATCGAATCCTAATTGATGTTACTTTTTTGGCGATCATTTTTTTTTTTTTTTTTTTTTTTGAACATGATAATAGGATGTATTAAATACATCTGGCTTCCATACAAAATTAGAAGCTACCTACTGTGTATTTTTTATCGCATTTAATTTTTAATACGAACTAATGTTATAGAATCAAGAATACTTTGAATATTTGTCAGGTTTTAATAAAACAATCTATATTTTCTAATGTTTCAAATTTTATTTACATTAAAAATACAAGATTACTCAAGTAATTTTTGATTTAGTAGCTAATAAGGCTATTAAAATACAAGAAAAAAAAATTAAAAAACAAGTTTTCTCACAAGTTTTTCATACAAATTTTAAAATTCTAAAAATTTTAATAGAAAACACACATCATGGTAAAATGAAATGTTCAGAATCTAAAAATCGGAAGTTATGTAATTGCTTTTTTGTATAGTTTTAGGTGTCAAGATTGATTGCTTACGTCATCGTAATGTATGTGTTATATTTAAATTTAATATTTTAAATAATTGCATACGAAAAACAATTTTGAGCAACGACAGTCTGTTAGCCTATATTACTAAGTAATTTCATGAAATGTTTTTTGATATTGCTATTAAAGATTTTTTACCATAAGTATCACGCTAAGTTAGATTACGTAACATTTAACACAAAAAGATTGTTGTTTTAATCTTAAAGTTTTAATGAATTTTTATTTTACGATTTAATTTATTTTTTATATACTTTTTATAATTCTTAATAACTAATAAATATAAATTGTATATTCGAATTTTGTAGTTGATCACTTATATTAATTTGGTAGATAACCGTTTCGACATCACATTGTAGATTAACTGCTATAGGAATACCAAAACGTTGTACAATTGTACAAAGTATTTTAATACTTTATACTTCATCTAAATTGGTTTTCGGATTTATATGTTTTTTATTGCTATTAGTCGATAGATTAGTCGATAATCAATAACAGTACTGACATCGGATCATTCTTAACTTACTCTGTAAATGTATTTAAAATTAACAAAATCGTATTATATTATATTTGATTATTAAATCCGTATGTTTATTAAGGAATAAACAAAATTGCCTATTTAAAACTCCTTAAAAGACAAGTGACCGTTGACCATTATTTTTTTTATACTAGATATATAAAATAATTATTGTAATTCTTAATACAAGTACACTTATTGCCTACTGAACATTTCAAATATGTTATGAAATGTTGTTTACATTATTTAAAATTTTTAATTTGACAAAAACAATTTTTGATTCTGAGCGGAGCGAGATTGTATTGATATTTCACTATGATGTGTTTTTTTTTTAATTTTTTTTCTCACTGTATACACGATAAGAAGTACAAATAATGCTTCGATTTTCTTCATCAGTATTTTATTTAGTAGAAAAGTGAATCTTGTTGGTACTTTGAGAGGTCATTTCTGAAAATTCCTAATCACTTTTAAAAATACTTGGAAAAAAAAATAAAAATGAAGGAAAACGGGAATTTTTATAAAACTGGTTTTTGACAAAATCAATTGTTTTTTTTTTGCATGAATAAAAAAAAATGACTGTAGATACATTAAACATTCACTAAATGTTTATGTAAGCATTTTCTATATACAATACACTTTTGACTATTTTAAACTATTTATAAGCGTAAGGAATTGTCGGTTTTTTATTATTTTTTTTATAATTGTCGATAAAATTTTTTTTAATTAGTCAAAAAACTTGAAAATTTAATATAAGGTTCTTCATAACTTGTAAGTGAAAATTAAAAATAAATTGAACATAAGTCTATAATATAGACTTAATAAGCTATCATATAGTTCTTTATAAGCGTTTAAAGTTAAAATTTCGACAAAATACGTATAAATTAGGAAAATTTTAAGTTTTGTTTAATTTAGAAATTCATAAAAATGTTTGTTTAAATCTAAGTTTTGAAAATTTAATACAAGATTCTTCAAAAGTTTTTCTATCTTTCTCAAAAAAAAAAGTTTTTCAGAAAGTCAAAGTATATTTTTCTGAGCGTTAGAAATTATACATTGAATATTCGCCGTAAACTACGATTTCTCGGGCAACAACTTTCTTATTTTGTTATAATTCAAAAACAAAAACCGTAGACATTTAAAATTGTATCCGAATGTTTGGATTATTATTTTCTCTACACCATTAAATTTAATTAATATTTTAACACTTTTCGAGCTAATTGTAAGCATAAAACATTTTCGGTTTTTTAATTTTTTTTCTATAAATATTCATAAAAATAATTTCGTTGGGTCAAATAATTTTAAATTGTACACAAGATTCCTCATAAGTTGTTAAAACAGTAGTTCAAAAATATTAAAAACACATAAGCACAGTTTTTTAAAAGCATTCAAAGTTCAAATTTTGATCAAAATATCGATTATTTGCAAATTGTTTTGTAGTTAAAAATGTATAAAATGTCCAATTCTTATATTTAAGGATTGAAAATTTAAAACGAGGTTTCTCGTAAGTAGTTGATGTTGTAACCAATAAATCTAAAAAATATATTTACATGGTTGATTTCTATAGACATTTTAAGTTTAGTTTTGGACAAAATTAGATATTTAAACGAAGAATAACAGTGTTAGTTATTTCGTTGTATTTTAAAAATATTTTTCGTTGGTGCATGAAACTTTTAAAATATATTATTATATTTTATACACTCAATGACATTTTTAAATGCAATACTTTTTCCAAAAATTAGTTAACCTACTGTATTATTAATAGAAAAATGAATTATTTTAATAGCAATAATATCATAAAATACACTTATTTATGTATGCCGACAGACCGTCTTCTCTCAGATTTATTTTTCGTATACAATGCGGAATTTATATCATTGAATTCAAATTTAACATATTCATTATAGGCATTGCAGTGATCCCACTTGACACTCACTGTACAGCAAAGCGATACCCATTTGCAAACCTTTTTTTTGTTTTGTTATCATGCGGTTTCAATTACATATATTGGTATTTACTATTTATATAAGTAATAACTATCTACCCAGCAGTTCACCAACATTACATTTTATTGATTTAATTTAAAATTTATATTTTCACTTTCAGTGTACCTTTGATATTTGTTGTTGATTTTTCAGAGCAACCGTAAAAAGATCCAATCTGCAGTGACCAATAATTGGAATTTTTATAATTTTTAAGTGTTGGAGACCATAATATGTACTTATAGAATCTTCGGTCCTAGCTTATTAGTATTACTACTATTATACTGATCGGCTGCGATGCGCGCTCACGTTTATATATAGGTATATTTTATTCAATATTGTGCTATTGTAGTGCCCATATATTCACGTACGATATAGGTAATATATATTATTGTTATTATTATTATTTTATCATTATAAAACGCGATTACAGAAGAATTTGTTCTCGGATCGGAACAGGTTCTCCGGTTACAAGTGTTATTATAATATTCAGAGTTCCCGTACATCGCTGCGTGTACGGTGGACTATTATACGTAAATATAGCTATATATATATATATATATATATAGGTACCTTACCTACAACGAATCCGTCATTATATTTTCCGCCGTCATCTCACGCACTTATAAACACGCGTTCTCGTCTTCGACTTTTTTTTTTTTATTAAGTCTACCTCTACCATTATTATAAAATCACCACTGCCATCATTAAAGATGAACCGAAAACAAGACATTTTTCGTGAATTTTTCGTCGATATCCTGCATGCACTCATTTCTCTCTCACGCGCGTGCAGTGTAATTATTATCGTTAGGACTTCTTTCTCTTCTTAAAATATTTGAATATTACGGTAGCTTCGGTCGGTACCTCTTCTGAATATAATATAGAACACGTTTTAAATGTATTTTTTTACACGATCAAACGATGTATTATAATACAATATCGTGTTTCAAAAAAAAAAAATATGTCGACAATGGAGTACAGATATCTCTATAGCTGGTATCTATAATATATTTAGATTTTAATATAATATTCATTCAACTAGTTTCATTATATATATATTCGATGTCTGTCGCATACATGCCAGAGATATAGGGTGTCTTTAAAATGTTTCCAGAAGAAGTCTTACAGCAGATGTCATAGTATTTTTTTATTTTTATTTTTTTTTTTATTGTTTCAGCATCAATTACAAGGTTATTAGCTTACAATTATTGTATGTTATGGAATAGTATTTACATGAGGCATAAATTATACTGAATTATACATTTCAATTTTTTTTTAAAAACCATAATTATATTTTTTAATCAGAGTAGGATCCTATTGCTTTCTACAAGATGTCTAGAATTTGATACTTTTCTCTGGCCTCTGAATATTGGACAGTGGTTGAGTAAGTGTTTTATCGTGGAGTTTGTGTTGCATGACTGGCATATTAGAGGTTTTTTTTTTATCCATCAGGTATCCACGTGTGATTCTCGAGTGGTCAATTCTGAGTCTGTTTAGTATGACTTCTACTTTTCAGCTTAAACTGTCGAGTTTAGACCAGAGTTCAACTGAGTGTTTAATCTGTCTTAATTTGTTTTCTATAGTTTGGTGTCATTCTGAGTCCTATAGATTTTTACAATATCTATCGACATTTCTGTGTATGTCACTTAATAATAAAAAAAAAGTAACTCACTGTTAGGATTATTGATTGCATTTCCGGCTGCTTTATCGGCTTCCTCGTTTCCTTTCATGTTGCAATGTCCTCGAATCCATATGAAACGTATATATCGTATATATTTATTAGATAGGTGAATCAGATTGTTAATTTTTATGACCAAGGAATCTATCTATACACTATATTTCAAATTAGACAAGGTCAACTTGTTGAGGTACAGATGTCGATTCTAGTATTATCAGTCTTAAGGGCTGTTTGGACTCCTTCAAGAAGAGCTACGTATTCAGCTGTATAAATGCTGCCAAGGATATTCAATTGAAATAGTTGTGTTGTGTTTTGCAATACGTATTAGTTTCTTAAATAAATTTATTTACACTAGTTCAACTGTTTCTTTTTTTTTGTGTACACATAGACTGGTGTCGATTTCATAATTATATGTTGTCCACAGAGGTTTATGATTAATTTCATGTTGAAGAATTGTGCCGGTGATAATATTGTTGTTTGACATTCTTCCAGTAGGTGTCTTAAACTTAATGGTTTTCTGAGTTTAGTGTTTGATTCATACATAGGTGTAAAATGTCTCTTATTTATATAGAGAATAGTTGAATTATCTGTTGATAAAATTCGAGATATATAATTAAGTGATAGCTTCATTCTTCGACACTGAAGTGGTGGTTTCCTAGTAATAGCTAATAAACTGGCAATAGAGTTACTTCTAAAGGCTCCGATTGACCCATCTTATATTTCCATCATTATGGACTGAATCTAGGATTTTGATAATATTCTGGTTAAAATCTCCGTAGCAGATTGAGCCGTAATTGAGTTTTGATCTGACTATATATATATATATAGATTTAATAAAATAGAGCTCTTGCCGCCCCATTTTAAATGATTTACAGTTTTGATTACTTTAAGATTGTTGTACGCAGAATTTTTAATTTCCAAAATGTGAGGTTTCCATGTTAACTTTGAGTCGTAGGCAAGGCCAAAAATTGTTATGTTTTTAACATAAGGTAAATAGGTGGTACCTAAATATATTTTTGGTTTTATTGTGTTAAATTGTTGAGTACACTTCCGTGAAGGTTTCTGAAATATAACATACTATCCTATATACAAAAAAATTTAAAAATTCTGGAAAAACTGAAAGTGCTATTTCTAATGGAATATATATGTATAATCCATGTTTATTTATAGGGTTGTCAATGGTTACATATTTTATAACTATTATAATTTGTAGGAATATGGCATATACATATTTTTACAAATAAATTTATAAAAAAAAAAACAAATATTTGACACAAATCACTGTTTCGATGTTTTTATGTACCTACTATTCTGATTTCACTTACACTCCTTGAAGAGTCCTCATCTACCGCAGATGGATTGTTTACCTGATAATATACTGCTTGCATATTTTCCGCGATCCAACGCAGGTAATTCTTAACTTAATCTTTGGCTCGGGCAACGCCAGGTGGGATAGCTAGTATATTATATACGTATAAGTGGTATATAATATAACATACTAAATCCTTTATATGTATTTTATATTTTATATCATATACTATGTATATGAGAACGTATTATCATATTTTCTATAGATCCGTTTTATTTTATACTATAATATACCTATACAATATAATATATAGTATAATTGTATAAATTATATTTTATACGCTGCAATCGATGCAGCGCTCTCGATTCGATTAAAATATCACGATGTGAGGTATTATGTTTCACCGTGGCCCAGCGATTGTAACCACTAACCAATCATTATAATTTTGAACCGATCGTTTAAATGAGGTTTATAGTTTTATAGGTGTATACGTATTAATTTATTTATGTGCGCGAAACGCGTATTCTGTTAACTGTTAAGTATACGCATCGTATAGGCACTGTGAATATAATATTTTCTAGTGATTGAATAATACATTTACTAATAGTGTAATAATATATTGTTTGATTCATTAGCTTAGGTAATTTCCGGGCTTACCAAAATAACACTACACTGTAACGTGAAATGTAAATCATTTCAGTATTAAATATTAATCTATTCTAAAAAAATTTAATTTCAAAATGCAACACCATCCCAACAGTTGACCGCAGCTTCACACCAAAACTCTACTCTTCACGTGAGTATTTTCAGTTTTATAATAAATAAAATAATAAAACTGAGGTCAACTACTTATATAATTTATTATTGCTATATACGATATTAATAATATAGTATTTTATTCAATTTATTTATAAAGATGTGTATAGACATTCAACAGATATATTCGAAAACCAACTGCGGTAACAAAGAACACTCAACATTTTATCAAGTCTTATTGTACTAAAAAGTGCAAAGATAAATTATTATAATTCATCTATTAAATTCGGTCTATTATTTGTATTTCGTGGAGATTACCTATTGGGAACTAAGAAAACATGACTTATAAATATAACAATTATATAGAATCTGATATGACGTTTTCACTTGTCCGTGTGGAAGATACAATACACCCAGACAGTGTGGGTATATTCGTAGGTAATAGGTATATCTATTAGCCAGCAATGAATAGAAATATTCGTTCAGAGATTATTATTGATCGCATTTATTTTATACACGCACGTATAGATTCGATATGGGCTCGTAATATTTTTAAAATAAATGTTTTTTACTATTATTATTTTTTTGGCTATTACTTTTTTTAACGACAACGTGTATTTTTAATGCCTTATTTCAAAGCAGAATATTTTTTGAAAAACTTCGAAGCATAAAAATTGAATTTATGACGAGTAGTTTATGAATATAAGTATTTAAAGTTTAGATAAGCGGATGAGCAGAGTGAGGAGTGGTACCCATGTGGCATGTACCACGTAAAATATTGGTTCACTACACCATTCGTCTAAACTTTAAATACCTACTACGTATCAACAACTTTTCCAAAATTTGATTTTTTGATTTATCGAAGTACTTCGAATAATATTCTGCTTCTGAAAATGAAATTAAAAATGTGTGCCGTTATTCAAAACAGTAAGAAACTTAAATAATTTTAAAGATAAAAATATAATTTTTTCTAAAAATGTCTGTTTGTGACGACTTAAAATTATTTAAAAGATAAATTTTCAAAAACTTTAGTGTTTTGTGATATATTGAGAGTTTTTTACACAACGCCGGTAGTTAAAAAACGTATAAACCCGTAAAAGTTATTTACCAAAAACAAGCGCATGCACTCTGAATATTGATACGATTATATGCATAAATCATATAACTGTTGTACAATTATTGAATGTTTAAACGGTGTTGTGCAAAAACTCTCTAATGCGGGGGTGTCCAACCCGCGGCTCGTGATAGGTTTTGATGTGGCCCTGTCGTACATTTCAAAACCATCAATTACTTATGTATATAGGAAATATAAGATATAATAAAAAAAAAAAAATTACTAAAAATGAAACCTATATTAACATAAGGTACCGCCCATACCTTATATTGATTAATGTGTTATCATTATTACAACGATAGCGATGGCGAAAAAATAAAATGTGCTATTATAAAAATGTATGTGGCCCACGATAACTTCTACTTGCATAATGTGGCCCGGTCTTCCCAAATGGTTGGACACCCCTGCTCCAACGAGTGTCTTGTACGTTAACCGGGTAGGGGTGATATGTGTATCGCGGGGTGTTTATTATAAAGAAGTATAGAACTATGGAAGTTATAATAATATCACAATGTGTAAAAATAATTAGAAATATGTGATATTGTATCGTTTGATATTATGTTCCGTGTAACCACTGCTGTAATATTATATTATTATTATAATACTTTCGGTTATGACGCGACGAAAAAAAGGTTTTTTTTTATTAAAGTGCATTTTTTATATGCACAAAACAACGCTAAACAACATTCAATACATATATGCATATTAATATATAATATTATAATATATTATATACGAGTACAGTATATTATCTTCCTCTTTCACACAACGTGCGCGAGGATATTAGAGTAAGTTTTTTTTTTTTTTAATCGAATATTATGTTACTAGGACGAGTTTTTTTTATTTTTATTCTATACACGAGGAATATACGGGAATGATTAAAACAATTATTATTATACCTATGTGGCTATATATAATTTTGTATGCGCACACGCCGACCGTGCCCCGACATCGTTTATTTTAATTACGAGACCGAGAAACTCGTATCCGCGCGATATTTAAATTGCTTAAATGCAAACTTGCGCACGCGCACCGTGATATAAATCTTATATAAATGTATATGTTTTAAACATATTATATATATATATATATATATACTTAAATTGTGTGTACTGAAAACTGATATACATTCAACAAACTTGCTGCTATGTACTATATACATAATTTATTTCGTACACATATTTCTATATACACGCATTATTAGATGTACCGTATACAATATATTGTGAACAATTATTTCAAATTGTTCTTCAGGAATTTTTTGTAGGAATAGATTTACTAATGTGATGGATGCCAATTTTTGGCATAATCTGCATGTATTCAATTTTGTTTTTGACTTTTTTTCTGCAATCGTTAAAAAAATTATGATTTGCCTAAAATATTAGCGATTTAATACAAGGTTTCTCGTCGTAGATTATTATTAAGTACTGAAATTAAAAAAAAAAAAAAAGGTTGAACGTAAATCCTCATTTATTTGAAATCAACACGTTCATTACCAACTCGACGTTGAGGAACAGTCGACACCTACTATATAGTAGAACGACTGCCGTTCTTTTTTTTTTTGTAATTTCTATATTATATTTGGCAGTAGGTACTCCATTGTTTTAATTATTATTCCTTTACGCGGTGTATACCGAGTGCATACATATTGAATATAATAAAGTCTATGTAATAGAACTCAACATGATATGTAACAAATACGAGAACTTCGAATTACTAGTACGGACTATACTATATAATAGTACCGATAACCGTAACTAATGCTCTTAAATTGCAATTTTTAAATATTTTATACGCAAATACTAAACGACTCGTATCGTTTATAACGTATAATCGTAACATGTAAGAGATATAAACTATATACGGTTAGCTCTGGAGTCCACAAGAAAATTTATTTTTATATAATTACGCTTAACGGTGAACAATTTAAAAACAACTGAATATTTAATTAATAAAAATAATTATTTTTCGACATTATATAATTTGCAAGATTTAATATCATATTTATGGATTCATTTTTCCATTCAAAAGCTGTGTTTTTCAAAATAGTTTGAAAATCCGTAAAGCCTGTTTTCTTATTCGAGTACATCTATTTATAAATGTGTAATGGTTCAACTCTGGACGTTGAGGTTTATAAAAATATATAGGTATATGTTCCTCAGGCGAAAATGAGTTTGATCAATGTTATTGGTTATAAAAATGTTCTGATGCAACCGGTGTATTAGTATATAGACCCATGGCATGGCCATAATTACAAGTGTTATTATTCAGGAATTTATCTGTAAGCAACTAGAATTAATTTTCATTAAAAAGTTAAAGTCTCGGAGGCATTGTCTTCGTATATCCCATTATTTGTTCACTCTAGTGTAGGTACAGTGTATTATAGGCAAGTTGAGTCATAGATGTATATATAATGTATATAGATGTCCACTTGTAATAGACAGTGAAACCTCCCTAAACGGACACCTCAAAATAGTGAACGTTTTTTAGGGGAGCATAATCCATATTTTTTACAAACTGAACCCTCCGAATAGCGGACTAGCTCTTTCAGTGACCAAGAGTGTCTGGTGTTTAAAGATTTCACTGTACTTGACAAATAGCTGAGTCGTATCAAACTTTAGCACACATTTGTATACTAATATTATATTATAGTCCCGTGTATAAATCAAAATATCGAAATAGGCACTGCAATGTGGTCGGGGAACCTTGTTATGATATTAGTTACCCAGGGAAGATTTTCTATTTCTTATGGATAAGTTTTCCGTAGCTGGGGATTAGAGTACTTGTGTATGAGGTTTTTATCAATAAAAGACACGTTTAGTTTGTATATATCTAAAATAATTATTATATATTAAAAAGTACTTTATTGTTCCAGAAAATATACCGTTCATATGTGTAGGTATCGTTGAGTTTGCTCGTGTTGATCGTGTCTGCCGAACTGACTACCCCTTATACATGGTGTGTGTTAGCAATAGGCTTTACAATTATGCGTGGGTGTTAATATTATTGTATCGGTCAGCAGTTGATCGTACATAATGTAGAGTTTATATAGAATATACCTACATAGCTGTCATGTAACATATTTATAATATTGTTTTAGTATAATTAATATAGCGCGCATAAATAATGACTATAATTATCATAAACACA
Source organism: Pentalonia nigronervosa (assembly GCA_014851325.1). Classification (NCBI taxonomy): domain Eukaryota; kingdom Metazoa; phylum Arthropoda; class Insecta; order Hemiptera; family Aphididae; genus Pentalonia; species Pentalonia nigronervosa. The sequence continues at coordinate 112,468 of JACXSJ010001033.1, read as the reverse complement.
ACATAAGCATTAAAGCGCGTAAATTAGAATATAAATTATGAGCACCGCAGTTACAAAAACCAATCGCTATACTAAAATAATTTTAGTGTAGGTACCTACCTCCTAAAATATAGGTTCACTGAGTTGTAAGAAACCTAAAACAAACAAAACTATATATAGATCAGAAACTGCAACAGTATCGAATGTACCTGTAGCTACATTCAGTATATATCCGCAATATTACACATAATATTATATATGCCGATAGAAAAAAAATTGGATATCGAATGGCGTGGTAAACAAACAATATTGTGTAAAACACGCATGTGGGTATATGATAATATAATATAATATTATTATGTATTAATACGGCGAGCTATTATAATAATATATCGCACACGAACATGTACAGATCGAAGACTTGCACGATCTTGTTTCGGTCGGACGACTGCGGCGGCTGAAATGAATCTCGCTGGTGTTGCGTTATCATAATATTATAATATATTTTGTAATTTACATATATGTGACTGTTGTATTGTACACAATAATATCCCAGTTGCCACCGCCGCTGCCCTTTGTAATAATAAATTTGGACCGATATTACATTATCAGACTTTCTATGATATGCATACAGCAGCACGTGTATGGAACTACACGCACTATAAAATACTGTTCAAACTGAGCTGGAGGATTTAGGGAGTTTCAAATCCCAGAAACCTCAGCAAACGTATTATTTCCTCCATAATGAACAAATCGGCTGTACAAAATAAAACATTTCGATCGTTTCGTTATATGATGTTTCTACCTTTTGATAAAATACTAATATGCCTACGTACGCTTAAGATATAATTACAATTTAAGAATCATACTACTCATACACAAAAATAAAAACTAGAATTTTAATCAACATTTATAATATATTTAGTAGAGACGTATCCAAAGAGGTTTTACATGACACCTTTACCAGACTGTACCTACCTATTAATTTTCGATTTTGAGCAGAGTAATGAATGTATTGATTTTAAAATGATGTGTGTGTGTCTAGACTAAACTAAATAAACCGAGAATTGCCCGGATAGGCTATTCAATTGTACACGGTTATTATTAATAATTTCTATCAATTACACACATATGGGTAGGTAATTTAGATAATACCTAAATATGTAGGTAACCAGAACGAAAGTAACAAACTGACTACTTATATTTTGGAAATTTTGAAATATCAAAATCATAAAAACAGAGATATATGAAAAATATTACTGAGCGCACTGAGGATTCACAATCTTTATTGCCTACATTGATAGTTGATAGTGAATCTATAACAGGTGGCAATTATCCTCTCAATAACATTACCTATTCTGCGTTTTAATTCTAAAAATAGTATAATGTAGGAAATTTAACCCAAATTTTAATTTTAATAGTTTTTAAGTTTTTGCACAACTCAACAGCGTAATTTATTTACAAGAATTCGGAATCGCAAATACCTATAGTGTATAAATATGTTCACACACCACGTGATAAATCGGTCATTCCGTAAATTTACCTAGCAAAATAGAAAATTTTTAAATAATTATTCAAGCTGCCCAAAAATGCCTGATCAATATGTATATAATGCCTGAATATTTTACATAGGTATGTATAAACAGAAGTAGATGCAAGTCCCTTCTTAGGACCTAGGAGTTTATATAATTGCACATCTCAGAAATTGTTTCACAGATTCGTTCTTGTATAAATTTATTAAGTTAGTTTACAAAACGGCGTAATACACACTACGATCATAGATTAAGTATAGTGTATATATTTATATATTATATAGTACTATATTTAATCTATCATCTATGCTACGGTCTAGTACGTCCGTATCGTATTCTGTACAATAACTTTTATTATAGTAAGTACTAAGTATTATATATATTATAATACAGTAGGCAGCCGGCTGAGCCGGGTTAATATTACAAGGACGTGTACCGTGGTTGATGATACCACTCTGTAGAAAATAAATATGTTTATAGTGTTAACTTGCACATATTGGTCCGTTTTATATCATACATGGCCGACAATGTTACGTCCACAGACTATGTAATCATAGTATTATCTATGTGTTAATATAATATGTCTATAAGACTATATATGATTTTATCATATACACCTAGCCATAGGCGCCGAGTTTTCCAAGTTTCATTTAGTGCTTAACATCAACTTTTTTTTACATTTATTGATATCTTTTACACTTTTATTATACGATAGACATATTGTATACATACGTATGCGTTAGAATAAGTACATGTATTAACAATCTATTTCAATAAGATTGAAATATTTTATCGATTACCGAGTTATGTACATAGCGGCAGATGGGCGAATGACGACTATTGATTAAAATGTTGATTTTGGAATAGCAGATAAGAATTTAATCATTAACTCGTGTATATATATATATATATAATATAGTTAGGAGACATAATATGGATAATGCTTGAAAACTAAAAAAGACACAGAAACATAATGGAATTTATGATAATATAGAGTAGGTATATGCGTACTGTCTATAATCCTTAGGTATTATAATGTAAATGAATATAATACGCACGAATATAGTATTTTAATGTTATTTATTATAGGATAAACCTTAAATTTTACGATTCTCATTTTATCGTTGGGAATTAAATTTAACATTTTATTCACGATACATAAGTATCTACCTAATGATGTATTTTTATGAGTTTATGGACATTTGGAAATGTATAAATATAAAATAAAAATCCTTAGAATCATTAAACATACTCGAATTACATTATTAAACAAAAATTTGTATTGCAGTAGATATTCCAAATCAAGTATACGAATAAATTGGTGGCGTAATTAAGATTTTTCTTTTGGTCGGGGAGTGGAGGGGAGGGGCAAAAATATTCTTTTGCATTCTATTGCAATGTATATGACTAATAGCATCTCTTTTATCATAATCTAAAAAATCCAAAAATTACCATTTTGTAAAGGTATTTATTTATAATACAGAAAAAAAAATGTTTAAAATAAATTAAATTTTGAATAAATTAAAGCAACTTATTTTCAAAAATACAGCATAATAATATTGCAAAATTGTAGATATGGTTTTCACATTTTGATAGCTAATGCTAATCCAATAGGTAATAAAAGAATACATTACTCGTTGAAATTGTATGTTATATTTTTATAACAATAGGTATAACGTAGGTATGTTATATTGTTCATTATATCCACCATAAATATTGAACTGCTATGCAGAAGCCAATGAACTTTATAACAAAATTAGAGCTTGTGTGAGATATTCCCAGCGATACGTTATAATTTCGTTAGAAAGATCATGTATTTGTGTGAATCAATACAATTTGCAGTAAGTAGCAATTTTATAGTTCTTATTTTAACTTACGTTCGTACATTATAAACTTCACATTTTATAAGTAAACTCATTATAACTTTATCGGGTCCGTTCCAGCAGCACTGCGGGTTTTCAGGTCCAAATGAACCACTATCATGTCGAGATTTGTTGGGAATTCAGACGTGTCATCACTGCAATACAGAGGCGTGTCCAGCAGGTAGGCCTGGTAGCCTGATTTTGAACCCTTAAATATACCCAAAATACACCCATATTTGTTTATTATACAAATTATTTTTATAACCAGGCGTGTCCTGAATTATGATCCTAGACACACCTCTACTGCAGTATTTGGCAATTCGGCTTCGAACAGCAAAGTTTCGCAAGCGGACCACCAATATTTTAGCCTGCCACACCCAGTTAAGCCGAGTCTTTTTTTGGCTCCGTCGAAACCATTAAGGCGGTCTCGACTTTTGCGGCAGCCGTCATCGCTATAATATTCGGCACCAAATTGTGAAGTCTCATTAGCGAACTATACGCTGTGAAACCATAGCTCGTCACGGAATAGATGTGTAAAATTTCGTCAATGGACCAATCGTTTGTATGACATGATTATACACGTAACCTATTATAAATGTTAATATTGTATAATAAGCTAATAAACTATATCTGATTCTGCATGGGGTTGCCCGTGACAAATTATATGTATAATGCCCGCGAATTTACCATGTCTTAAACTCCATTAAATGTAAGCTACATCGATTTTTAACACAAGTAATTTGGGTGGTTTTGGCTAAATATAAAGTAATGGTCTAAAATTATATCCAATCACAATAACTGTTTATTTTTCTGTTACCAATGGCAACCATATATAAACAAAAAAAAAATATTCGATTTTCGTGAGCCAACAAACCTAATCTTAACCAACAACTGTGTGAGCTATCTTTAATATGCGAATTTTAGAAAATCTCTTCTTAGTGCAAACCCCACATGATGGTACCTACTACCATTTATTTTAGAATATACTATAATATATTCTAAAATCAATGCTACTACCTACGAAGTATCAAGACGTCAAGTCTCTAGATTTATCACAGTTTTGGCTGTACGTTGATTATGAACCTACCAGCCAAAACTTCTTTTATACATAATATACAGATGTACATTATAAATTTATTATTAACATCGTTTAAACATTTTACATCTGGAAAAACTGAGTAGATATCGCAAAATATTGAATGTTAAAACTAATATTGTAAACACTATAACTGCTAATAATCGTGGTTGGTATACACTATACATAATACCTATAGCTATACAATTGATACAATCGTCAATTGAGAATACTATGAGTACCTCTACTGCTCTACCTCCTAAGTCTTACCCATTAGTATAATCATAAAAAATATAACACATATGTATTATATTTATAACATTATTAGTGTATCACTGTACATTGTACTTATATTATACATTTTTAACAATCATTTCGTGTAACATAAATATAGACCAATTATGAATTTTTATGACTTTCTTAATATTGCGTTCATATGACTACCGTTGTTTTTCTAAGATATTTCAAACCATTTTCAGATTTTTGAATTATTTAAATTTAAAGATTATTAATGATAATTTTTTTGATGAAAAATGGAGTACATTTCTATCTAATTTTCACCAGGAATAACTTAAAAATATTTTAAATGTATGTTGAGCGTTTTTAAAATGGCAAATACCATGGATAGTAAACGAAATCGTACTAATCAGATTGATAATATATACGATATTATATTAAAAATCGTAAATACAACCAAAAGAACACATATAAATAAGAGGTTTTACATGGCCACACCGCGAGTATAAATATATAAAATGCTTAAATACTGTTAATATTTGATCATATCATCATAAACACTATGAGTGACATGGCGAGGGATAACAAACCAAGTCCGTACTTTGAAATCTATTTAAAGCCATCGCAATACTAAAATATACCTGTATAACTTAAAAATGTATTTAATTGTTTGTCGTCCTACATACAGCCTTACATATCAAATTATAACAATTACTAGATCAATAAACGACAGACATAAATGAGAAACAACAAGCTGAGTGCTGGGTATACTCGTGTATATATAATATATATATATATTAATTTTGGATTATCACGTGTAAAGAACCCGTTTCTTGTGCACCAAACATTTTATGGTAATTTTGAAAATTACAGTGATCACTGAAAAGTGAACTAGACGTTTAGTCCAATAACAGCGAGTATCGTATTTTCTCCAAACAAAATAGGAATCGTTCGTTTAATATTATAAAATATTTAAATTGTATTTATACATCTTTTTCGATTAAAATTTATACCGGATATACGTGTGTAATGTATATAATAATATACACATAAAAAATATATAATCTACATATAAAATATATATATTAACATACTATGTATATATAGATAGTATATATAAAATATATATATTCCGATATTCAAGTGTATCACTTGTTAGTTGTTATTATTAGTACCCATGGATCAAAATTATGTTAATATAATTTGTAACGAAATATACAGACACATACATTCGTCATTTGTATACATTATTGCAGACAACTTATAGCATGTCGACATGCTTTAATGCCTATAATTAAGTACAACCGTAAGAAATTATTATAGATATATAAACCTAGGAATTTGAACAAATTATATTATGACTAGGCATGCCTACTCTATGCGTAATGTCCAATGGAAATATATTATGAATAGGGCTGAGGATTACAAAATGTATGTAGAAAATGTTATTTGTTATATGAGCCTGGCGTCTTGTCTTATTTTCCAGACTTATATTTATTAGACACATTTAAGAGGTCACAGTTAGTTAATTTATATAATAGTTAATAAACATGCGTTGCAGATACATGTTGCTATGTATTTAGTAGCGTAATAAGGAACAAGTTTTAGGGGAATGTATTCATTTTTAAATTATTTAACATTATCTATGGGCATATTATAATCGAACGTGTCCTGACTGACTGATCAACGTAGAAACTAAATTATTATAGCTGAATACTTAAATTTGTCACGGTGCGCCTTCGTACCACCATGTAAAAGTGCTCTAAAAAGGAATTTTCTAAAATTCGTAATTTAAAGAGATGCTCACTGCTCACGTGAATTTTTTTTTTTATTTACAAATGGTTGCCATTGGTTACAACTCAGAGATTATAATAGAAAAAAATAGAATTAAGTATTTTGTTATTTCATAAATGATTGCTATTGATTACTTAGGCAGTTTTAAAAATATGCTTCAATATGTCGCGTTTACGGCCTCGAATAAAAAAAATTATATCTTAAAACAAATAAGAGAGTTAAATGTATGTTTGTAGCTTATATAGGTACTCAAAAACTACTCGACCGATTTTGATAAAATTTCAAAGTGTTCTTAGAGATATCGGTCAGCTTATAAAGTAGTTTGAATTGTGTTTGAAAATATATACCAAATGCTTTATCCAGTCATTCACAGGCAAATTATTATGCATATTTCGGTAGAATTAGTTCACAAAGCGAAGTACATGATTTGCCCATGAACTAAAGTACACTAAAAATATTAAAAACACATATAGGCTTGGTTTTTTTATAAGCATTTAAAATTCAAATTTTGACATTTTGTAGTTCAACATTTATAAAATGTTCAATTTGTATAGCTAAAGATTGAAAATTTAAAACAAAGTTTTTCATAAGTAGTTAATATTGTAACCAAAAAATATATTAGCATGGTTTTTTTATAGACATTTTAAGTTCAAATTTGAACAAAAATAGATACTTAATCGAAGAATAACAATATTATAGACGTATAGTTATTTCATTATAATTTAAAAATATTATTACTTGAAATTTACTCTATCAAATTATTCTTGAATATTATACCCTATTTCTTGAATTTTCCACAAAGAATACTTTAAATTAATCGGTAACATTTCTCATAACTCGTCCTTGATAGCCTTTCTTTATCAATTACTTTGCAAATACTAGTCCCTCACCACTCTTCAGTCTTTTTCACTCTCATCAATTATATTTCAAAACAAAATACGTATATGTTTGAAATATTGTCACTTGTCACTAGCCAAACACTATGGATAAACTTGACATTAGTCGGATAATCTTAATATTAGCTTAACGTCAAAAATTACCCTTAACACATTTACAAAAGTTTCCTCCCTCCTGCAATACATATACTTGTCATAAATCTATCCAAATATCCAAAAGCATACAATACATAATATGTATACTATTAAATTCTCGGCCATCTTCTGGTTTCCTTGTTTACCTTCGCGTAGTCGTAAATCATATAAGTACATTGGAATTATATTTAACACGTAGATTATTGAAGCATAATCACATTATTATTATTATTATGTAATACCTATCGATTACTAGACAAAATTGATGAACAAATATATATATATATATATAATATAGGTGCATATAATTGTTGAACTATATACCTATGTACACAATGGTGAAGCCAACTTGACATTTTTCAGAGGCTAATATTTCACTCTGCACTCTGCAACCCCAATAGCCCGATAAAGACATTCGCCGTCATATTTGTAATTACCTGTCGTAGTTATTACTAAAATACTATTATATGGCCAGTACTAAATTAGCAGCCGTCGGCCGTTACCCACCCACCCACCACCTAGAAAAATTTAGAGCCAGCCTCCTCTCTATCATCCGCTTCGCCACGCCCGCACTGCCGCCACTCCAGTACAACAACAAAAATCACGAAATTTGGAGAAAAAAAAATAATAAAATTATCAAAAGTATCTCCGGTTCACCGCCATCTCGCCGCACCGTGACACACCGGCCCTTCCCCCTTCTAATCCACTCGGTAGATATTAAAATCGCGCCCATACCGCTGCGGGCGCCAAACGACAGTTTTATACCTCTACTGCAAGTAAAACGCCATGTAATATTAAATAATATTAATATATTATTATTATGTAGTCGCGTAATCCTACGCGCACAAGAACCGTACAAAGTGTGTACAGCAACTATGGCGACGGCGTTGTAATTACGCGCGCGTACATAGTAGTCACCGCGGCAGTCCTCCCGTGATTCATAGGAATGTAATTTCCGTGGGAACCGAACTCTCGTCAGAGTAATTTAGTAGTCCCGACACGCGGCGTACACCTCGGCGCGGCATGCTGTTGTCCGGGTACATAGTCGGATTATTAGATCAAGTATCCGAGGCGACCGTCGTCGTCGTCGTCGTCGTCGTCATCGCCGCCGCGCGCGTTGACCTCGTTGTATGTACCATGTACTACACAGATATTATGGTACAGTGTTTATGGCGAATTTTGGACGGCACCCAATATAATATGCGACGCTCGAGACCGTAGTCAATGAAACCCTCCATAACTTTCCGCGACGAAACCTATTATATTCGATGCTTGAATTGGAGAGGGACGCAGGCAAAATGTCGGAATACCACTTGTTTTTTAAAAAATATTTTCGCGCACCCCTTCTGCTAATTAAATCTTCATAATTAATAAGAAGTTTAAATCCTCGAAAAAGGTGATTTTTTTTTTATAGTATTACATCCCACTTTAATTTTTTATCCAATTTAAGCACTGATTATATTCTATTATTGAGTATAATGAGTACCCTATATGCACATTATATATTTTACACACACTCGTCATAAAGTATATTATTATAGTACGAACCCTAGTAGGTTGACTTATTGACATAGACGCGCACACGAGGAGGCAGCGGAGAAAGCGTTTATCGGCATATGAGAATGAATTTCTGCTGCTGTGCATCTTTACCATATGACAGAGCCTTATAGAACCCTTTGGCAGAAATGAATAAGATACTCAAAAATCAAGACACTTGGCTTTGGAGTATCGCGATACTAGATACTCGGTACTCGATACTCATCAAGAAATTTGAATAAAATTAGTCACGGGTTTTTTCGAAAATTTTATTTATACACATTAGGTATATATATTTTAAATAGTCAATATAAACAACAAAAATTAATAACTTAATAGTAATAATATAATATTCTACAACAAATTAATAATTATTATTCATGTACATAATTCCATTCCTTGACACATGTTTTAGTAACCCTACGTAAAAACTTCCAACAAGCGCACTACCGCGGAGTGCTACTTTTTGTAAAAGCCACTATAAACGAATGAAAATAATCGTAAAAGATTAATTTTTCAATGTATCGCAATACAAGATACTCGATACTTCTTATAATAATTGTATTGGGATACAAGATATAATTTAACGATAAGTATTTAAGATACTCGTATCAAAAATGCTGCTCAACCCTGTCCTTTGGAGGTGTAAGGTGAAAGTGGCCGATGCCCGGCCCTCTGATATAGTCGAGAACAAAGCGTTAAGAAAAAGAAGAAATAGAAGAATATAATTTTGATTATAAATTAATTAAGACTTTCCAGTATTTTTCAGCGTAGACGGTTTATCTATATTACTTGTGTCTTAATAGTATTAAAATTATTGTTCCAATACCAGTAGCAAAGAAAGAATGCTTTCGATACCTGCAGCAAACGTAAAGACAAAATTGCGTATATTGTAAGACCATACGGGTTAGTAAGGACTGGAACTACACTATAATACTAAGCTATGATTTAAGATATACCTATCTAGTATCCTGGTATATTATATACTTAGTACCTATATTTTTAATCGTGCATTAGGCGAATAGTTGACGCGTTCTTTGGGGCCGGAGTGGTGCAGTGGTCACGCAGTTGACTGCGACTCACACAGTCATCGGTTCGATTCGTAGCAAAGTGTAAAAAATTTATGTGATTCTACGCGATCACCATTTTCCCGTGCTATCGTCCGATTGCGTCATTCGGTTTAAAACTAGGCCCCACTTCACTGGGAGTGAAGACTGCACATGTCTCTTCTTGGAGAAAGGGGTTAGTATCATGCTTATAGTGTATATATTTAGATAAATAGATCACATGATCTCCCTACTACTCACTTGTGATAAATATTGACGAAGACCTTAAGGTCGTTTCAATGAACATTAGAAAGAAAAAATTTGATCTCAAAATTCAAAAAAAAGATACATTTTCACTCCAAATTTAAAATTTAAAATCCAAATTTCTTTTTTTAAGAGATGCTGGTGAAGTTGAAAAGATGCTTTGTACAACTTGTAAATCGGTATTTTCTTTAGAACATAGTGGACTTGCAGATATAAAACAACATCAGTAATACAAAAGTGAAAAAATATTTTTCTATATTACCAGCTGCACATTTTAATTAATTTTACCAAATTATATTCAGTTAGCATAATCTTAATTAATCAACCATCAGTATCAAAATATAAAATTGTTTTCATGTGCCTACCTACTATCATTGGTTATAAATATTATATTTTATATTAAATGCTACTTATTAAATATTGAAAAACAATTATACATTACATATATTTTGTTTTTTGGAGTGTCCCGTATTTTTATATTATTCTTATGATCACCGTGAATATCATTTTTGTTCGCTTATAACACAATTTTTACACACTATGTAGACACAATTTACGCAATTAAAAGCCGCCCCAAAACCAAATAACTAAAACAAAATATTAATCACTGCCTCTACCCACCAGTTATATAATTTAATTGTATTGTTCATACTTTGTATACGTTATCCCAGCACCCGATATACGAATTTTGTATTTAAATACTTAATTTGACATTTGAATGAATTTGTACGACAATTTTCAAAATGTGTAAGTACGACTTTAGTTTTTGCTCCCTCCCCCCCCCCACAGTCAAAAAACTGCTAAAATCATTCTTCCCGGTGATGTCTGTGTGTAAGAACGTAAATTGTAAACATGAAATGCGGGAAACCATATAATATTAAGAATCGGGTCGCGTAACTGGTACCTTATATTCGATGTCTATATTATAATATTCTTAAATTATTATTTATTATTCTCATTTTTTGAGTATCTGACCGGAACGACGGAACATTATATTATTATAGGTAGTCGATAGGTATGTGTATTTCATTATTATAAATTATGATATTGGCCGGTAACCACTCATCGAAGCCATACACGTTTAACATACGTATATATTATGAAAACAGACTATTAAATTTATTATTATTCATAAGAATATTATGTTATACTATATATAACGATACAAATGTTGAAATGTCACGGGATGGTATTTTTATCCCGTCGCCCTTGTAATTTATTTATATTTTTATTGTATCTGTGTTACACACGTTTTCTTTGTAGGAAACGACGAGTATAATCGTGTTATCGTTTAATATTTTAAGTGTTATACCTTATACTTACAGTAAAGTACTCTGAACTATTAATACCTGTAGCAAATGCTCTATAAGTCTACAAAAAGTCTGCAGAATCTGTTACAATGCTCAAATCATATTCTTTTTAAATAGTAATCACTGTGAAAAAACGCTAACACAGAAGTACAAGAACTATTAGCTGCTGCCAGCGTAACAGCTCAGCATATTAGAATCAGAACTAAACACAAAATTATTTTTCCTTCAAATTATTATTAAATGTTAAAATATTACAGTCCGAATTATTAAAAACAATAGGTTAGATTCAAATTCCAATGCAAAAAAATATTTTTTTTTTTTTTATTGACCTGAAATAAAAAACTTTGGCAGTACACAGGCAATTAGTTATATTGCACTTTTCATATTATGAATATGTATACAATTAGATTACAACAATTTTTTTTTATTATGTTACACAAATTAGTTTGTTTGAAAAAATTGATTAAGACTAGGTTTTACCTTTATAGGCTTAAGAGTCTACTGTTAGTATGTATAATTTATTTTTGTCTCAACTTCAAAAAAATTTGCCCCCTCCCCCCTTATACCGATTAAAAGCCTAGCTACGCCTATGTTTCGGGATGCGCATAATACACACTCTCATAAATCAGTGAAATAAAAACGTAATTAAATTTCATTATAAAAACCGATTCTATTAGCACGTAAATTGTAAATAAATATTATATGTATGTACAATATATGCATTATACATTTATACATATATTATATACATTATATTATATACGTATACAACATAATATAATACATAAACGCATGCAGCATGCTACCTACTAATGATTATGACATTTCCAATGCAAGTAAATTGATAAATTAACGAAACGTGTTTTTTTTTTTATTCAAATAGGTAGCAAAAATGTTACAACGTACAGGTCGCATAAATAATACAAGCGCAAAACTCGTACAATCGATAGTTATCGCACGCGTATATATTTTAAATTTTTCTCGCAACGTATGGTTGGGTCCACTTTTGTTTCAGATTTGTCGGTTAGCATTGAACTGTCAAGTTTGACGAACACAATATAATATACATAAACTATTAACTATTATTACATATTAAATTGGAAAAATATATACTGTTGCATCGGTCGCAGACGTGGATACAGCGTATTGTGAATTTGTGAAAGGACATGCCGTCCCTGTATACTCGTATTATAAATAGAAATTATAGACGAACGGAAACGTTTTGTTCAATAACAGATTCGTTTCTCCGATCGATTATTTGTTTAGAAAAACAAATATCGATTCCGTGCTGGAGGGGTCGAGGGGATGAATTCTCATAGATCTGATAAATAGGATCAGCTGCTGTATTCTGGGAATAAAATGCACAGTTACTTAAACGAACCTATATACTTACAAAATATACGGCTTCACGCGCGGCTATATCTATACGACATACCTAAATCTACTTACTACCGATATCTAATACACCCAATACTTTATATTAATTATTTATATGTTTTTACCGATTACCAGATTAACATTCGTCATAAAAATAAGTAGGTATATATGTACTATAAATGTACTATATATGTACTATAAATATAATATGTGGTATGTACTTACCTAATGTTATGTTAGTGAATATACCCGAACATATAAATCAGCTATAAAAATTGATGGAACAAGTTTCTGAGGTGGGTACAAGTTTACAACCCTTTAACCTCTCCACTGAATACGCTACTGATTCAGGGCATTCGCGAATTATATAGCTCACCAATTACCTACCATACGGTTTATATATAAGTACATAATAATATTATACAAAAAATAACCAGAAACTTAGAAATTGTACTTATAAAGATTTTTTTATAATGCATTATAAATTACCGATGACTATCGGTTACTATGACCAATTTTTGCTGGTCCCTCAAATGTCAATATAAACGGTTTCCACTGGGTTTGTTATGCAACAGCCAAATTCTGCAAGTCCCCCGTCTCCTGCGAGCGTACTTACGTGGATATAGTTATTGTCGTGTGTATGTAGGCACTATACCTATTATATATAGTAGATTGAAGATACTTCTTACGCCGAATGTCGCCAACTAAAATTTTTCGTGTTATCTCGAACTGTAATCCCATCGAAACAGCCATTTCACTTTAATAGATGCCTACTGTTTGGATATCTCGAAGAAACTTTTTTCCGTTCCCCTCGAGTTTCGACACGACGATAGTTTACTGCATAAATCTTAGAATAATATATAGATGTACCATGAGTCCATGACGTGCATGTACGACCATCTACACACCATTGACTAAAACGTCGTCGGCACCTATATTATATATATATATAAAGGAATACAATATACATACACGACTGCCGCGTTATTAGGTATATTAGACTCGGCCGGTGGTGTACGCGCTGCGTGCACGCACGTATGGAGTATTATAATAATAATAATAATATCCTATCGCGTTTCTTTGTTCGTTTTATTACGTTCTTCGGTTGTAAAGCCTCTCTCATTGTATTTATTTTAAAGTGTGTTGGTTATAAATTGTTATCGGCAGGACTGGTGCGCGCTGTGCCGGTATACCGATATACGTCGTTGTCCTACCTGTCCCGTCCGTGTGCCGGTGCACGCCAGTACCTATATGTTTAATAATATTAAATTGTTTTAATACGGCGGCGACGCACATGTACTGCTGTATCGTGTAACCACTATATAATAACGACGCTTCTGCATATTATTATTATTATTATTATATCATGGCCAGCGTATTATAATACATACCTACACTTCAGACGCTATAGGTCTATTACAGACGATACAGTTTATGTTTGACGAGAGATAGATAACTGTTTAGTATTTTTATCCGACTATCAATTATCACGAAAGAAGGCGTAGTTTTCCACCGTAATAATTCCTTGCGGTCGTCATTTGCCACCCGTATTCGAAACCGTATTAAAGGGAGGGGCCTAGCTAGCTGATGCCTCACACTACAACTGCACAATCAGTCATCGTCCCGAAAACATTATCAAGTATAGCCACCACCTATAACTAGTACCACCCAAGCAAAAAGATATATTGAGTGTACCCAAAAAAGTAAACGACACTATATTCCTTCGGTTTTGATATTGATTCTATCATATTTCAATTTTATACACTAAACACACGTTGTATTAATAATCCTATCTTTTTTATTCTCCCCAATGGTAAGTCTCAGTAACTCGGTCAGTTGGCCTACTGAACTGGGCTAATCGTATACTGTGTATAATATACAGAGTGTAATAAAAAGACCTAACAAATCAAACGACTTTTGTTCATATCAATTTTTTTAATATATAATTTACAGATGCTTGCGTTACACGTATGATATAACGAATTTTATTTTTATTTTTAATATTAAAAATAAAAAAATTAAAATTTGATTAAAATGATTTTGACAAAATTAAAAATAACCAATTTGTAAATTTGATTTTTATAACATTTTTGACGTTAAGAACATTTATTTAACTAATTTAGATTAAATTTTACAATTTGTTTTTAAATCTCAATATTTTTGTTAAGTAAATGTTGATACAGTTAACGTAAGAAACATTTAAACTTCAAAAAGTACAAACTCTTTTTTAATATTTTATATAAGAATTTTTAAATAAGTATTTATCAAAATTTAAATATTTAAAATTAAAAAAAGAAAAAAAACACATACATCGTTGTAAAATCAATACATTTCTCGCTCCGCATAGAATCTAAAATTAAAATTGTTATATTATACGTGTAATTCAAGCGTCCTCAAACAATATTTAAAAAACATTCAAAAATATTGATTTAAATAAAATTTATTTAATTTGTCGCAGGTATTTCTGACTTTTAACTGTTACACCATATAGAATACAATGGTTACACTCTGTATATATGAATACTTAAATTAATACCTAAATTAAAAAAAAAATGTTGACGATACAAAAGCACTCTTTTTATAAGCATTTTAAGTTAAAATTTTTACCAAATTAGATACTTAAATTAAAAAAAGGATGTTTGTTATTTTGTTGTATTTTAAAAATATTTTTCATTAATGCTTGAAATTTTTAAAGTATATTATTATATTTTATACACTCAACGACATTTTTAAATGTAATGATTTCGGAAAAAATTAATTCTACTGTATTACTATAATGTTTAATATATTACTATACTAATATTTACTATTATGTTTAAATTACTTTAATAGCAATAATATCTTAAAATGCATTTCAGAATCGTCATTCGTATACAATGATTTTATATTATTGAATTCAAATGTAACATATCCATTCTAGTGATCCACTCGACACCTATGGTACAGCAGAGTGGTACCTACTTGCCAATCTTAAGACCTGTTTTATTTAATTTCTGGACCTGCAATATTAACCAGAACATTTACGTCCAGAAAATATGTTAAGTTAGGCTTGTTTCGTTTTATTTCATTTTATTATTATAATATTATTCTAATTTGTTTCGTTTATCATTAGATTATATTCATTTTATTTAAGTATCATATACTTTATTATTCATTTTTTAATACTTAATTTACTTGATGCTAAACAAGTATCGGTATTATAATTATTATATTATCATTAAATCTGTTTATTATTTGTTTTTTGTATTATCTATTTATTTTTGATAGAATTTTTTTTCAAATATGAGTAAGCTTTTTTATTTTGTTTGTTCTTTAATACAATTATATATATTTCAGGAAACTTGTTTTTGACCAAGTATCTTAAGACACAATGAATTATCAATTGAAATCATAAAACCAATAAATATAATGTTAGGTGCAAAATGTAATATTCTATTAAAGACCAAATTTCAACATTATTATATATTTACCTACCTCAAAATCGAATTGTAGTCTTGTATATAACCTATAAATATTTTTAAAAAAAGAACCCTAATACACGATAAAGGGGTGAAAGTCTCTTAATATCTTATAAACACAGTGCTCGACTTGGGGGGGGAGGGCGCAAGGGGACGGAGTCCCCTAACTAATTTTTCAGAAATTTTAGCGTACCCCTACTTTTATTTTTAAGGCTTAGTAACGTTTAATAAGTGATGGGGACGCTCTTTTTATATAATTAACAGAGTCCTCCTACTTTAATTTAATTTTGCCAAGTCGAGCACTGTATAAATAGATCCACCTACGTTCTTTGCACATACACATTTATAAATAAATAATTATATGTATGTTTATATATTAATGTCACCGTGTGTCTGCATGTGTATAAACATTTAACACCTACACTCTACGGGTTATACATAAACTCAAAACCTAAATTATAACTTTAGACTATTTCTACAGTAGTCGAGCATAACTTTGTGATATACCTATAACATATCTACATTACTATATGGGGAAATGTATATTGTACCAGTTATAAATATAATATATTTACTTTCATACATTGGTAATACTATATAATAGTAAAATAACCATATTCTAATGTCGTAAATCAGTGATAAAATACTTAGGTAGGTATTACATGAATCACGCAATCCAATGATCAGTAACCACAACTCACAAGTCACAACAGTTAATTTTTATAGCACTAGAAAAATATACGTTTAATATATATTTTATAAATATAACTGCAATTGTTCAAAACGTCA
The DNA here is from genome assembly GCA_014851325.1 of Pentalonia nigronervosa. Classification (NCBI taxonomy): domain Eukaryota; kingdom Metazoa; phylum Arthropoda; class Insecta; order Hemiptera; family Aphididae; genus Pentalonia; species Pentalonia nigronervosa. The sequence goes on along the minus strand of JACXSJ010001033.1, from coordinate 95,178 downwards.
AATGAATCAATTTTATATAATTGATACAAATCAACAAACGTCACATTTAGGTACCTATATTATTTGTTTTTTAAGATTCGTAACATTGTGTTTGTAATTTCTGTTTAATGTTTATGCAACTGTATATAAACTAGAATATTTCTTAAATTTTCTTAATATATCTATATGGTTCCATTTCTAAAAAATTCATTAAATGTTTATTATAAGGTTAAAAAATCGATTCAAAGAAAATAAAATCCAATAAAAAATTATAATTAGCTAACATGAAATAAGTTATATTCACATAACTTGAGGTTTAGTATAATTATTATGAAGTATGCATAAACTAGCCACTAGGTTATATTCATATTTCTACAAAATGACAATGAAAAAACTGCAAAAACTGGTTATAGGTTAAGTTAAAGGAGTGGGCCAAATAGAATATAATTTTATCGTATAAAAAATATTATAATTGTATTGTTCAAATACTTACTAAACTCATTAAATAAATATAAAAACTAATATGTAATAACTTTTGGTGGGACATGATTGACGAGAAATTAAAATTTAAAAATAATCAAAAACTTCAAACATTGGTTAAAAAATGTAAGTCGTATGTCAACCCGCGACCTACCTGTAGCAGAATTTTACCAGAACCTAAGTGTCCTAGTCTACCTAACCCAGTGGGTCATAAAAATGTCGATAACCTTCAGTTCTCTTTCTCTACACTTTGATTATTCGAAATTCGCCAATCGAATGTTTTTTTTTATTCGGCGCCCAGATGTCATTACAAATACATAAATAAATAATTTCATTAAAATCCGACGGTTTTGCATAATATAAACAATGTTAACTCTATGTAGGACAATTTGGGACGTTATAAAGTTATATTATTAATAGGTACACGCTCGAATATGAATAACCGTGTACCCACCTATGAAATAAATAGCTGTCACGTAATTGAAACTTACGGAAAAAAAAATAATACATAAATATTATTCATTAACATGCATTACAACTTGCAAGTTTACAACAACTAAACATTTAGCTTATGACTATACATTTTATATAGATGCATATTCTATGCAAATCACATAATATAGCTTAACTATGATTTGACATACAACATTTTTGTTAAACGGGTAAATGAGATAGGTAGGACGTAGGTATAAAATAATATATTACAATGTGCAGATCATTTACACTTTCTATATTAAAATTAATTAATATTATTGCGTTTTTTCTACAATAGTCATTTCGGAAGACGTACGACTACATGGCTTTTCCGTTCTTCGATAAAACCCGCAAACGTTTCAAGTAATCTAGTTTCGTTATATTTTATTAAAATAATAAACCAGAACAATCATAACAATATTCATGTAGAGATACTGCTGTCGGTTCTGTATTTCGCAGGGAATCATTATTTTCATTTCTACTGAATACGAGTATAAGTAATTACAGTGACGACACAAACTCTTTGAATTTTTGAAGCAAATTGTTGATTTCAAATATTTTTACCACCAAAGTGATTCGCAAAGAGCTAACTCAAAATTAGGTTACACAATATATTAGTTATAATACTTGCTATAATATTTGTGTTAAGGACTTAAGTCTTACGATGATCAAACACCTAAACCCGATCACCCACTCGTCCACTCATTACAGATATGAAGCAATTGCTTCAAATAGTCTTATACATCCTTTCGCCACTGGGTAATTATACACATGGCACGTCGTAATGTATCCTATAAATCGCAACCCCGAATAGGTCTTCGTATGCTATACATCAGGAATCACCAAATGGCGGCCCGCAGACAAGGGAAATAATGTAAAAACCGTTAATATTGTACGTTCCGGTGTTGTAGTTTACCATTTTTGTCCATTGGCAGCAGATATTCAACTGGTTGCAAAGTATAATCTTAATGCTCATATTATTATATCATATTTAAAAATTTTAAACTGGGTAACGGGGTGACCGTCTGTAACCGATTACACGTTTACGCCAGTCCGTCTGCAATAATTACAATTGACCAGTTTAGTCTTTTTTGAGATTGACCCCGGCTCTAATCATACGCCCAATTTTAAGCAGTTTAATTGGAGCAAGACTTGCCAATTTTTCCACTAAACATTTTTTTGTTTATATTAAAATAATTATTAATTTGTATTTTGCATTAGTTCAAATATCTATATAATATTAAATATCATGTTTTCATTATTTACAATTGTATTATAATGTAATGTTAAAAGTATGTTCTTTAAATTTTGATAACCGGCGAAAAATTTCTAGATTCCTTATATGGCTTTCTAAAATAAATGAATTGATAACTCTTGCTATACATAATACATCGTGTCATATGTGTTATTCACTTAAGCGTAGACGACGTACCTATAGCATATAAGAAAGCAATATTAGACTGGACAGGGTGGTATTTGGAACTTTTGCGCCCCTGGGCTCAAAATTCATGGCGCCAATAAAAAAATATTTTAATACGATAGTACAGTGGTTGCCAAACTTTTTTATTCAAAAATTTGAAAATTAAATACAAGGTTCCTCATAAGTTGTTATTAGTAATTAAAAAAAAAATACGAGCGTTAATTCACAGCAATAGTTTTTTATGAGAGCCTTAAGTTAGAACTTTAAAAAAATATGAAAATTATTTTCAATATATATATTTAATTGTAAATTATTTTGTTAGAAATGTATGAAAAATTTTATTTTTATTTCCAAGATTTAAAATTAAATGTTCTCTTTACACAGCAAAATTAAATTGTTTATTTTGTCTAAAAAAAATGTTCCGCATATAATAATTTAATAATGGTATAGTTTCACTCTTTGCTATATAAACGCGTCGAATAAAAATTAATATTATAATATTATATAGGTAGGTACGAAAAAAAAATGTTGATAAATCATTATTACTCAGTCAACAGAAGAAAAAAAAATGTGTCATGGTTTTAAGTGCTGTATACGCGTGTGTATAATCGTATCGAGTCGTGGGCGTACGACGCACACAGTTGTGAAAGGATATATTATACTATTTGTATTATCTTTTCTTAATATCTGAACTCGTAAAATACGGTTTCGGGCTATATTCGAATATTATTATTATTATTATTATTATATCCCATTGGATATCTACATATATAATCCTTACATACCACACGGCGCACGGTGCTGTACGTGCATATTATACTTAATAATAATATTACAGTGCCCAATGTTTATATATATATATATATATATATATATATATATATATCGGCAGGTTAATGTTGAATACCTAAATATATACAATATACGTATTACATATTATAATTTAAAATTTACGCGCATGTACCTACAATATGATGTAGTGTGGTAACCGTACACATACAAGTATTTGTATGGATATTATAGCTAGGCACATTTTATGACGGCGCATATTAATATTATTATCAACAAGCCACGATCGCATAGATTTCAAAAAAAAAACATTTCGTAAGTTTTGAGAAACTTTAGACATCAAAGTTAATCAATTTGTTATTAACGAATAACGAGTATCCAATATTTATCACGCTTAAAGTATAAACTCCATTTATCTATATATTTCATACTCTAAAACGCACGCCTCATATTATAGCTTATGCCCTTATACGCATCTAATAACTAAATAACATATCGTAAGCGAATTATGTCTAAGAGAGCACCAGTGCATAATAAATTTGTTTGCTCTTTCCGACTCAAGTACAATATAATATATGGCGAATTTGCGTTTAGCAGAATTAATCTTGTGTTGTTAGATTCAATATTGGAATGAACTGTAAGTTCGAAATATTATCTGTGTGTAAACGACGTGTTCGTTGGGCTTTTTGACAATATTTTAGTTTTTGCATAAAAGTTAAAAAATATTACAAATTAAAAATTCTCATAACCACAGAAAAATATTACAAGTGCCGTTAAAAGCCAACACACGAATACAGATAACGTTCTAAATTTTAAATTTAACATTGGTCAATTCATTCCAACGTTAAAGCTAACAACACATAATAGATATAAGATTGATTCTATGCGAATTTGCCATGCTGTGCACGAATCAAAAAGAGAAAATAAATTATAATGCGCCAGAATCCTGCTCCTTATAAAAACACTGTAGTTCAACTGGTTCAAATAATCTAGTGACTACCCTATATTCATTTTTTTTATAATATATATTTATTGTGACCGTCAATCATTATGATTATCCGATTATGTATATATTTATATATAATACCTGTAATATGTGTTCAACAATTTCTTATAAAATAAAGCGTAGAAAAATATCAAATAAATTTATTCCGAAATGTTTGAATAGTGCACATATTAAACGTGTTCGATGAGTCTTTATAATAATTATTGTAATACTAACAATTCAAATTACCTATAGTTAGAATAATTTATATTCGCAATATTCCGAATGGAATATCGAGAACCTACTTAATAGATGCGTTATTGACATGGCGTTTACTTAAACGTATTATTATATAATTTTTATTATAGTGATAGAAATTGCGATATTCGTAATATTACTATGCATTTAAGCCTTAAGGCTACGACAACGCGGTTTGATAAACAACAATAATTAGAACTTCATGTTATGTATATTACACGACACACGCACCATACAGCGCTGCACTGCTGCATAATTGCATTTAGGTTTAATGCATTTGGCACTCGAGGCAGTAGACAAATCACTATTACTGTCCCTCGTTTTCCAGAGCAGATTTACAAGACACATTTTGAATTCGTTATAGAATATATTTTTTTTCCTTGTTGGTTGACGACTTGACTTGATATTTATATAATGATGGAAAAAAGCAATTCTACCTCTAAAGTCTAATGTATATTTATTAGTTATGACTTACCCTTTATGATTGGTCTTCCTTGTTTCATGTCTAAAAACATGGCATTCATTGTATAGGTGTGCTATATATAATATTAATCTTAAACATTTATTAAATTATCTTCATGACAAACCCCATGATGATGACATTATACTGCTAACAACCGTATAATATCATTGAAGTATTATAAGTACCATTATAGAATGTGTTTTAGAAAATACATAATTTATATACTAATGTGTACAAATATTCACAGGTATGTACTATACTATACGCATTATATACACAACATATAAAATCCAATAGTTTAATATATATAAGGTATTATAATAATTATATGAACAAAATAATATTTTAATTCACATTTTATTTAATTTCGTAATGAATATAACAAAAAATAAAATCCGGGTCTATTTTAATAAGCTATCATTTAAAAAATAATTAAAAATGATTTTTAATTTACAATTACAAATTACAATTGATATATTATATATACCTATACACGAAAATTGCTTAAACTATTGTAAGCCCACCAACAATCGGACATAATTATCCATCCTGGAATTTTATATTCGTTATTATTATTGACATTAAAGTGTTTAGTTTGATCAGAAACACGAACTGCAAAAGTATAAAACATTTATTAAACAACACATAGGTACCTCCAAATATCCACATGCTCTTCTCACGTCGAATATAACTCATACAAACAAACTTTCAGTGTAACGCACATCAAACTTTCGGCGATAACCAAGTGTTATACACAATTAAATATAAATAAATAATTTAATACCCCGATTAAGTACAATTTGTAGCTCGTTTATTACAATTATTATATACAGGCCACAGGGTGATTTTCTAAGCATGCTTACCCCATTTTTTCATTAATAATGCAGTTATTCAAAATCTAACTTTTGGAATTTTTAAATAAACTTAAAGACTATATTTTAAATAATTTTTTGTACTATTCTTAAAAAGTGTCTTGCGGAGATACAAATTTCTGTTATTTAAATAAGAACCCTTTATTTCTACTGTAAATTATTTAACGGATAATATTTCTAAGAATTTTGACGTATCAAAATCAAAATTCAAATGTGTAGTTTTTGAGTTATTTAACTTTGTGTACTAATAAGGTTAATATTGAAGAATATATGATAATGGCTTTAGAAGATTGAGGGCTTATGGCGATTTGAAAATATTGATGATTAATATTAATCTATCAACTTTAATTATTTTGTAAAAATTGTCCAAGTATAATAAATACTAAATTCAATATTACATCTACTTTATATTTTAGATTCTGAGAGGAGCAGCTTTATAATTATGTGAGTTATTTTTATTATTATTATTATTATTTTCTATCTGTAAACATTTTGTCAAGTAGAAAAAGTTCTTCGGTTTACAACTTCAATATCTTTTCTGATGGGAAATTGAATCTTGTTGGTAATTTCGAGACATCAAAATTGAAAATTCATAAAAGTTTTAAAAAAACATCTAGAAAAAAAAAATTAAAGAAAAAGGAGAGTTTTTACGAAAAACCTGCAGTTTTTGACAAAATCAATTTTGTTTTTTTGGTGTAACTAAAAAAAATAACCGTAGGTAGATACATACAATTTTCACCGAGTATTAGCATTTTTTATACACGAAAAATTTTTCAAAATATTTTAACTCTTTTTGAGCTATTTATATGTTAAAGGTTAGCTATTTATAGCCTAAAGACATAAAAAAAAAATTCAAAATTTTTAATTGTTAGTTTTAGTTATAATTGTTTGTATCTACAAAACATTTTTCACCCTGTCAAAAAACTTTAAATTTAAATACAAGGTTTTTCATAAGTTTTTGTTTGTAGAAATAAAAAAAAATGAGCGTAATTCCCAATAATTTGTATTATGAGCGTCTGAAGTTTAAACCTTTCGTTTTTGGCGGAAAAGGGCTGTGGCGGAAACGGCCAATATTATTTTAGCGGAAACGGATAACAACCAGGGAATGGCAACGGTAGGCGTTGATGAGGTATAGTTGAAATGTAGAAGATAAATGCTGCCACCAGGTAAGTCTTTTGTCCAACATTACGCCAAGATAAGAGACGACCGGCTTCCAAAGGGCTTCTGGCAGGTACATGGCTGAAATTGAGCGAGGGTGGAAGAAGTACGGAATTCAAATTTAACACGTACCTACCATTACAGTAATTTATTATAAATTAAACGACTAGGTTACTTACATTCAAAGCCATCTATACTGTTGCAGCAGTAATTTAGTTCTCCGATTTTTTTCATAATAAGTTTGGTCATAATATAATATATCTCTCTATTCTCTTTTTCTCTGTTGCCGTTTGAAACCTTGCACTGTATGTTCGAGACGACTCGAACAATCCAAACAAATTGTCATGATTTGTCATAGACATACCTTTAAATATGGTTACTATAATGGTCGACGGCGATTCATTCGTACAGTTTTCGACATCTGAGAGCGTCTTATCGTCCCGCAAGAGGCGCTTACACCAATAATGACCTCCGACCGGACAGCCGACGACAACTACGTGTTACAATAAAATAATAATATAATAACGGCTGCTGCAGCAGCTGTTCCGCAGTCCGGCGCACGTGGTAGGCAATCATTATCACGCTTTCGGCTGCTATATTAATCTCTTTTCTATTTATATTGTATATATAATTATAATAATAATAATAATATATACCTCTACGGTGCATGCCTGTTAATTAATCAATATCATTGTAAACACGAAAGTATGAAACTGTGTTGTAGTGCAACGCTGGGCGAGGGCGTTCGTTATAATAATAATATACGTTATTGTTATTTTTTTTTCGTTCGTTAATTTCACCTCGGCGCAGTTTGTCGTTATGGCGGTATATGCATACCATTATTATAATTATTATTATTATTATTATTATTATTATTATCATTATCGTCCGCATTTATATAGTATCGCTTCGAGACTGTATATTTTATTGAGAGACCGAATAATTGGACAGATGTTGTATCACTTGTGCCTACAAATCATCACCGCCGTGGTATTATATTGTGATTATTATACTTTTGTTTAGTAGGGTAGCCGAGAGCGGAGAATCGCCCTCGGGTTAGGTTATTGTTGTTATTTTGTGTTAATTTTTACATGTAATATATATGAATACGCGGCTTATAATATAACAACACCTTACACCGCACATATATACTGAATGCACACAAAATTTACATCTCGCTTTTTTTTCTAATTTTTACCACTTTTCCTTTACGGTAATCTGCACACTTCAGCGGACCGTGAATCGTGGTAAAATTATAATTCCTTTTTTTAAAAAACGTATACAATGCATCGTTACTCGGATATTGGTACCATTTTTTCAATTCGTATAGAACCGAAAAATATATCCAAATTTATTTTAATTTATAAACAATTTTAAATAACCTAAATGCCATTAATTCATAATAAAAAAATTTAATTTATTGTTTTTGTGTTTCTTAAAAACTAGAGATATTTAATTCAGAGTTAATTTACGTCGACATTTTTAATATTTGAATAACTGATCGAAATACTAAAATAATTTAATTGATTAGTATTCAAATAATTTATGAGGTATATAATTTAAATTATACGCTTTTTAAAGTTTTGACAGAATACAGAAGATATGACAGATAGATAAAGCCGTAGATTCTACGTGTGTACAAAGACAAGAAAATAAACACTAAATTTGTAGATATAGTTAAATCGCTGAATAGGAGGGCAACTAGGTAAATAGAATAATTACTGACATATTTATTAACAAATCCCTATAATTTTTTTTAAATACAATTTTTATAACAAAAAAAAAAAAAAAAAAAAATGAAAAATCGAGTACCCTTATTATGTTTGTGGGTGTGCTTCGTATATGCATAATAATTTTATAAAATTGGTAATTATTAGAAATAGTGTATTCACAGGTAAATTTGGCATAAAAGATCTGTAGATAAAAATGTACCCTTTTTTATTTTTGCATAAATGGACTATACCCCCAAAAAATTAATTTGAAAAGCGTAATTCTAACTCTAATTTTCATATATGGTTTTAAAACTTATTTTTAATTTGAACGACCACGGAAAAGACTTTTTATGTAAAATGAAATTAAAACTTTCAAAGTTTTACTTGTTAGTACTGCATACCTTCGATATAAGTGTCATGGACCCCCGCGGACCACAGTCTAAAATACACACTATATTGTTTATTGCTTAATAACAGGCAGAGTTCAACAGTATAGAATGTATATAGATAGAAGATGTACAATACGATTAATTAAGTAGCAGTGACAGTGAATTAAGCAGGAAGCTGATTTGAAGATTTGTTGGCTAGGTACATTAAACATTTAAATGGTGAAATGGATGATAACAGCTATCGTGCTGTATTAATCGTCTCTCCCTGATGCAATCAAAATGATCCCTTTTAAAATTATAAAATTTTCAGAATTTTTATACTTATATTTTAGATTTTGTAGGTACAAGTGTACAACATAAGGGATGATGAAGTGAGCAAGTAAATTACATGTACTATAATATATGTTTGTATTTACTAAACATTTTAAACTAACTAAAGGTACTTTAAATGTAAGCTAAATAGTTTTTTATAATTTAATAATTCAACTCAACAATTACATGAGTAAACTAAACAGCTTGTTTAAAATTCTAAACTATTATACTAGGTATTAAATATTAATAATTAATACATTCAACATTAACACAAACATAAAAATAATAAAAATTGTATTTTATTAGAAATAAATACTCACATTTTTACTAATCAAACATTGTGACTACTAATGTATTTAAATATTTTTACTATGTATTTAATTTTTGTTTTATTAGATACTGAACACACTTTAAAATATTATTTATTATAAATTATAATAACTGGATATAAAATATATAACCGTTAATACATATCTTGCTTTTTATTTAATTATTACATGGATAGCTTTATTGAACACTACAAACTAATTTAATTATTATACAAATATAACATAATTTGAGCAATAATTTATCAAATATTTTGTTGACATGAATGTCAAATATGAATTAATGATAATATAAAATGCCTGATTAATATAATTATATAACATAGAAGATAAAATATAATATTTTAAAAGCTATACCCATAATTTAAAAAAAAATGTGGAGAAAAATTATATAATAGTCAACAAGAAACAAACAAAAAAATCAAAAAAAATTTTACAGTTTTAAAAAAAATGACAATTCCCATTCAAAAACAATAAAAAAAAACATAACAAAATAAACCTACGTTTTTCTTTGCATTGATTTTAATTTAGAATACTAAGTATTTTGTTATAATCCTCTACCACGGAACTCTTCATTTAATAAATCTAAATTTCTAAAACATATAATGATCAAATTAATATCAGATATAGTTAAACTTTTAGACATATATATCTAAATGATTTTATAATCAAAATATAATGAGTAATGATTAAGATTTTAACTTTTAATTTATCAAATCATTACATACCATATATTAAATGACATGTTATAAACTTTTAAAACTATTAAAGATCTGTATATAATCAATTGTTTGACTACTTCAGATAATCAGATGTATATTGTATAATTATATAGCATGTTATTGTTTACCTATCATTAACAGCTTTAAATAGGTCAGTACGTTCAGCCATTGAAATAGCCAAACGCAATGTGCTCCAAATAGTATCTGATAAAGCTGGACTTTGAAAATTTGTACTCACAGCTGATGCTTGTTGGTTCAGCGCTTCTAACAAATGGTCTATGGCTTCCCTATTATATAATATAAACACATGTATTTGTATTTTGAATAATAGTAATAATGTAAAAAATTTTACTTCAACACAATTACATATTGTTGAAAGAGTTCATTATTCATAAATAACAATTATTTTACTGCATTATAAAATAAAATAAATAAATAACCTGTACATATCAAGATGAATACAAGTAATTCCTAGATTATAACGAGCTCTTACAAAACCAGGACACAATTGTAAAGCATTGTGATATGCTTCTATAGCTTCTTCACATTGACCACCGTTGGCCATAGTTGCGCCCAACCGATTCCACAAACGAGCATCCTGTAAAATGTTGTGGTTTAAAAATAATATAAACAGTGATGATAATAAAATAATAATATTATCTATTTCTTAAAAATATTATTACTCACTTTAGGTCTAATTTGTAGAGCAACTTTAAAACAATCAGCAGCTTTATCGTTCTCGTTATTAAGATTTAGCAGTACACCCAATCCATTTTGAACATCTACATCTATATCTCCTGATTCTAAGCTCTTTTGAGCTGCTTCTATGTACATTTCCTTTACAGATTCATATAGTTTTCTAAAAAATTTAAAAAAATGTACAATTTTTTTACTGCAGACAAATTTGAACTCTTATAATTTTAATATATTTATTTAAAAATTTAATATTTTTGATTTATTAATATTTTCTAACTAAAAATTAATAGTAAAATATTATACAAATTAATTCTACAACAAAAAATACTCACGTAGTAAACAGATATTTTATTACTGGTGAGTCTTCTGGTAATGGTTTTGATTTCACAATGTCTGAGTATTTGGGATTTTGATTTAACCATTCCTTAAAACAAATTAATCAATATAATGTATTCATTGTAACAAATTAAATAACAATGTTTATTTTAAGCTATAACTAAAGATAATATTATTACCATTAGCATACGACATGCTTGTAAATTACAACTTTCATTTGTATAACATGCTGCTAAACAAAGTATAGCAGTCAAATTTTCCGGTTGAAGTTCAATACATTTGTGTAACGCATTGATAGCTAGCTGATCCTAAAATATATATATTTATTAACATAGACAATAAACAATTAAATATTAATAATGATAATAATTATCATTATGTGTGTGTGTGTGTGTGTTGTGTGTGTGTGTGTGTGTGTGTGTG